>JANIJG010020883.1:81157-167848 GCA_024611175.1 Megaceryle torquata
GGGAGATTATTCCAATGTCTAATTGTTCTCATGGTGAAAAATTTTCTTCTGGAGTCCAATCAGAATCTCCCCAGGAGGAACTTGTACCCATTACCCCTTGTCTTTTCCATGTGACTCCTTGTAAAAAAGGAGTCTCCATCTTGGTATCCACCTTTTATGTTCTGATACATTGTAATAAGGTCTCCCCTAAGCCTTCTCTTCTCAAGGATGAACAAACCCAGTTTCTCAGCCTTTCTTCATACAGCAGGTCTTCCAGTCCTCTGGTCATCCTTGTGGTCCTTCTCCAGCCTGTCCACATCTTTTTATATAGTAAGAACCAAAACCGAATGCAGTACTCAAGGTGTTGCCTGACCACTGCTGAGTACAGTGGAATGACTTCTTTATCACTGCTGGTGATGCCCTTGTTAATTCACTCCAGCATCCTGTTGGCTTTCTTTCCTGCTGCAGCACACTGTTCACTCATGTTGAGCTTGTTGTCCACCAAGACCCCCACTTTCCACAGTGCTGCTCCCCATCCAGGTGGATCCCAGTCTGAGCCACATTCCTGGGTTATGTATTCCCAGGTCCAAGACCCTACACTTGTCTCTGCTGAACTTCATAAGGTTCCTGCTAGCCCATGGCTTTCCTTTCTGGAGTGTCAACTTCCCCAATCATTTTGATGTTATCTGCAAACTTCATCAGAGTGTTTTTGATCCCAACATCCAAATGACTTATGGAAGTGTTAAACAGCATTGGGCCCAATATCGATCCCTGGGGGACTCCAGTTGTGACTGGTTGCCAGTTTGAGAAAGAACTATTGACTACCACCCTCTGAGTATGGCCTGTCAACCAGTTCCCCCCACTGCACAGACTAGTTGTCTAGGTTGTAATGTGTCAGTTTCTATGGAAGAAGGCTGTGGGGGGCTGTGTCAAAAGCCTTGGAGAAGTCCAGGTAGACAATGTCCACCACTCGCCCTTCATCAACTGAGAGAGTCACTTTATCATAGAAGGCAAACAGGTTTGTTAGTCACAATTTGCTCCTGGTGAATCCACGTAGGCTTTTCCCAATCACATGCTCCTCTTGGAAATGATACCTCACATGTGGCCTGGGCATGAGTGGTTTTTCCACTTTAGTTACTGGGACAGAAAATCAAGGTAATATCTGCTCACAACCACTTGTGGTGTACACACATTGTGAAGACAGAATCTGTCTGGTGTGACCAAAAAGAGAGGGAAAAGCTGAACTGAAGAGGAAAGAAGTGAGAAACACCAACAACAGTCCCAAAAGAAAATTCCTTCTAAGGAGTTAAAAACAGGTTGTGCATAGTACACAGTAGTGAGCACAATACAATAGCCAAGTGACAATCAGGGTCCAAGAGAAAATGCCTGTGTGCATTCCTGTAATGAATGTCTGTATTGCCTGATTAAGTTTGCACAGGCAATTTTCATTCTGGCCTTCCTTGACCTCTGAATGCTTGGCTTTGAACCATGAACCAAAGAGTTCTAACATATAATGTGTCATATATAAACGATGCTTTTGTTTCTAAGTTTGTGACCACTGCTTCCTCCTCTTCACTAAAGAAAAACAAAAGTCATTGAAGATGATCATGAGCAAAGAAAAACATATTGGTAAAAAGTTCTTTGGGCAAAAGTTGGAGTTGTAGCAGCTGAAAAGAAAAACTTGTGACATGAGGAACAGGACAGCTGGTCTCTTCATCAGGTTGTTCTACTTTATATGCAGAAGCACTTGCATGCTAGTTTCAGACCATACTTGACAGAGAAGCTGTTGTCTTACTCCAAGCTTTCTTCAAAATACTTGTAAAGTTAATTCAGAATTGTTTATTTGTGAAGTGCACAAAACCCCCAAACTCTGACAATTCTTTTTACAAGCTAACTGTTAAGGATAATAAAGAAAAAAAAAAATCCTAGGCTTGAATGAAGGTTGAAACATCTGCAAAAGAAACAGAATTTCTGGGGCAGTAATTTTGATTTTGCATCAGTGCTGTCTTTGCATTGTACTACTCCTTATTTTGATCAGTGAAAATGTAATCCTACTCACCTGCCCTTTCTACATAGCAGTAGGCTGCAAAGTTTGTATGTTCTATTATTTATTTGCTTACAATTCAAAGTAAGTTTCAAGTTAATTAGTAATTAAAAGATAAATTCATTTCAGTGTGCTTTGACTTCATTTAGAGAGAAAAAAAAAAAGGCAAAAGAATCAAAGGGATCCAACATCTGCTTCCTGAACTGAAGGGATTCCTGACCCAAAGGAATGAGGGCTTGTTTAGCCACCAGTATATTGAGGTACCCCCAGTAGTCCCTTTCTCTGGGAAGTCATGCTTTAAAGATAACAGTAGGCAGAAGACACCCGAGAAAGTAGAAAAACATGTACTTTCTTCATTAGTGTACAGATTTTTTTTTTCTTAATTTAAATTTCTGGGAGTGAGGTATTTGCATAGAATAAGGAAGACTGGGTTTGGTGTCAGGAGATGGCTGTATAGACCTGGCTATGTCACTTCCTTTCCTTTTTTCCTTCCTGTTTTCCCCTCTTTTCCCTTTCAATTTTACAAACATTTTTACAATCAATGTCTTAAAGTCCTGCATGTGTTGCTGGCAATGGTTATTTCAAACCTGCAGAGCAGTTACTCACTTGTAAGTGAAGCTTGACTACAGATGATCCCTTACAGAGTTTAGTTTGTCACACCTATTGCATATCTTTTGCATAAAGTGGGAATAGTCTTTCTTGTCATCTCTTTAATCTTCCTGTCTTTTGAAGACCAGAAGTTTGCTAGAAAATCTGTCTTAATAATGCCATGTTTTCTGCGGGAATACTTTGACTTACAAACCCTTAGGGCCCCTAGGCTGTAAACTTGTTCCAGCTTCGAAGCAGAAAATGAGATATAGCAATATCCTACTTAATAGCTATAAACACATCTGTAATTTAACAAACATTTTCCCATGTTCTTTTCAGGAGCAAAGCACACAACAGTGCTTTTCTGAAAGCTGGTTACAGAATGATGATCCAGCTCATTCACTGTAAAGGATATATCTTTTAAGAGACCTCAAAAGCACAGTTTTGGCTCTTCTTTCAGTCTGTAGTCAAAGAGACCTTCAACAGGGTTTTAGAAAGTGTCACTCCCTTCTAGAAGGCAAAATAGAAAATGTTACATGCTGTCATTTTATGTAAATATTTTGACAGTCTTGTTGAAACTATTTCTGAAAAAGCACACAGTGGAAAAACAAATACAATAAGTGGTTTTTTTTTCTATAATAGCAACATAGATAACTGTTGGAGGTGGAGAGTTTGGTTCCTACTGCTTTGGACTAAGGTGGATCTGGAAATGTGATAGCAACATGGGTGGTTCCACTCCAAAAAACTTTGGAATGCCAAAAGATAGATCCTCTGGGAGAACATTCAATGGGACTAGAGATGTAGAAAGAGATCTACACAGATAGGGATTTGTATAGATCTGAAGTGCTGTAGCTGGAATATAGAATATTCAGGGTAACTACTGAATCTTCAAGGTATTGGAAAGTATGGCAAAATTAATTATGTAATTTTTGTTCTTCCATGTAAGCATGCAGAGTAAGCTGGGAGGGATCCTAATGTGTCATCTAGTCTAACTTAATGCAGGATTAGCACTACTTAAAATGTTCCTGTGGGATGTTTGCTTGACTTGCTGACCTGGAAGATTTCACACTTTTCCTGGGCAGTTTGCTACAGTGTTTTATCTTTTTTCCTGTTAAAAAGATCGGGAAGGGTTTTAAATTTGTTATATGTCTATTTCAAAAGTACTGAGAAATTACACTTTTACTGAGGTATCTTATCTTAATTGAACCTTGCATGCTATGCTAGAAAGATAGTTACAACAAAGGGTTAAAATCTGTCATGTGAGAGATTTTTCTTACTTGCCTTCAGATATTTACAAGTTAAGTATAAGCTTGTTACCCTTGGCTCCCTTTATAGAAATAGGAATCTTTGAAGGGAAATTAATCTTTCCTTTTCAGCCACTCACCCCTTGAGAGGTGAAAACTCGTGATTTCCTACAGTTATTTCCTTGAATAAAACCTTATCTCCACTTTCATTTTTTTCATGCTTGTTTTACAGGAGGATTCAGGTAACAAAGATTGAGATGTATGTTTGTGGAAACAGTGAATTTAAGACACAAACAAATTAATTAATGAAGTTTAGGGAAAGCAAGTTTCAGATTCCAGAGGATTTGCTATTAAGAACATGTGTTTTAAACTATCAGAAAACAAAAATGTTATAAAGCAGTCTTTATGTTACATTAGAGTTCATGCATTCAGTTTAAATATCAGATATAAAAAAAGTTTTATGAATTCTGTCTAAATAACAAAACCAATACTCTTTTCTAGCAGTTTATCTCAGATAAGAGATTTGTTTAAGACCACTGCAAGTTCCTTATGAAAGGAGCTACTTCCTTTGTCTACATCAGCTTTTCCAAGACACCCAAGAAGATATTTAATGCCTAACTGAAAGAAAAATAAACCAGTCTGAAATATTTATTTCTGATTTCTCTGTATGTACAGGTGAACACATACTATCTTTTAGATCCTGATTATCATTGTCATGGGGTTTTTGTATCTCAGTATATATCCTTCTCTTTTTATCAAGACCAAAGTCTATAATGCTACAAGCTTATGCAGATTCACACCTTTCGTGCTTTGCTCCACACCCTAGAGGTTTTTCCTCTCATGATTATATACCTCCTGTCATAATGTAAAATACCCCAGAGTAGAAAATGGTCAGTGAGATTGGCTATCCCCCAGATTGCTACTGATGTTATCTTTTGTGCTACCTCAAATATCACAAAAATATTTTTGAAAAATTGATTTTAAGAAATGAAACCAAAAGTTCTAAAAGGTTTACAGTGATTTGATCAATGTCTTAAAGTCCTATCCACAGAAAGGGGTTATTTTAAAACAACTAGGGATTGTTACTTGGAGTTTCTTCAGTGCAGATTTGAGTTCATTAGAATATTTTTATTGCACATGAGTAACCTTATTCTTAAATGCTAACAGCTGTACAAATCTAAAGGTCAAACCTGTAAACTACTTCAATGACCAGATATTTCTTTAGTTTCTCTTATATTAACCTCTTACTGAGGCATTATGTATTTTGATCGTAGCTGCAGTAGTTTTATTTCTAATAAAGCTCAAATCTTCTTTTTGTGTGTGTGTGGTGAATAATGTAAAATTATAAATGTTTCTCATTTTACTTCTGTCTTTGTTATTTTTCCTACCTACTTGTCTTATTTTTTTCTACCTTTCTTAATTCTCAAATTTAGAATTACTTGTTTGTTTTTTTTTTTTCTTACAGCATTACATAATTATAATTAAAATAACTTTTTACTTAAATTCATTTCAGGTTTTCTTAATATTTTCTTACATATCTCAAGCTTGTGTTGCATATACCATATTTTTCTTTACCAAATAAGATGCTTTTCCATGTGGTGGTGGTGGTGGTGTATGTTTCCTAACAGAGGGGAAAAAAAAATAATGCTGAGCAAAAAATTGGTAAAGTAAGGGAGAAAAGTAAAAAATTAACTTGTCTTTTCTCTGTCTTTTCAGTTAATTGTGCTTTATTTTATCATTTCTAGTATCATGATAACATGTCAAGGCTGTTCTTTGTCAAACTCTTGCAGCATGAGATGCTTTGAAAAAGTAAAGGTTGTTAGAATCATTAATGGAAAACCGTTTTCAGGAGGTAGCAGATAATGCCACTCATGTCAGAATGGGCTGCACACCTCCCCTGGAGAAGGAAGAGAAAATGCCACAGAGCATTTCTGACCAGTTTCACTTTATTATTCAATAAAGTTTAGAGAATGAAAAATAAATATTTTTCATAGCTCTTTTGGTCTACAAATATTTAAAAACAAAAAAATGTATCAGAAAATATTTGTCAGATAATTTTCAGGAAATTAAATTTTCTTTTTTAGTTAGTCCAGTTAGGAGGAGAAAACAGCTACATTCTTGGGTAAATTATCATTTGTGAATATGCTGTGTTTTGAAGAAAAATGTCCAAGATTAAAATGGAGTGCCTTTTACTGAGACTGAATTTGGCTGATCGTAGGTGCCACATTCACCTTATCTTATCATGTTTTGACTATGTGTGAAGTTAATTCATTGGTCCTTCTTCTCACAAGTCATGTTTCAGTCTCTGGTATTTTGATACTAACATACTCCTAGAGAATTCCTAAACTATAATGTATTTTCTCTAATGAAAGCACTGGTATGAAAAATATTTAGCCTTAGCTGGCACCACACACCACTAAAGAACCAGGAATAGACTGGAATTAAGCTCCTTTGCAGTGGCTGTGTGTTAACGCTGTTTACTTGCTAAGCTGCAGCCAAACCAGTGTGGGATGCCTTTTTATTACAGAACCAGCCCCAACACTCCCTCTGGCTGCAGCCTTCCTCATCCTAATGAGCATGGTAGTGTGGGAGAGGACTTCAATGTGACACTTCCTAAGAAAAGGTGAAGGGGAACGGATGCATGTGGCTTATGTGCCATAGCTCTTTCACACACATTAAGGAACAATGATACTATAGTGTAAATGTACTGGAATTATATGCTATAATATGTTGATATTATTTGCACGTAATAACTTTTCTCCTTTATAAAACTCCCTCTTCCTTTGCTTCTGTTTTTAGAAGATGTGACTGATGGTGCTTAATTGCTTTGAGAGATGGAGCAAGTGATCTTGGATTTGAGTATCTGTGTCAAACTAGCTGGATAACTGCAGAACCCAGGTAACTGATCAAAAGTATTTGGTTAAAGTGCTCCTATGTGCAGCCTGAGCCTCTTATTAACATCACTTACTGCAGTTCTGCTTTACAGAAGGCTGCCAGTACTCCTTACATAGCTTTGCAATAATTTGAATCTCATCATATTAACTTCCTGTCAAATAAGAATTGTAACTGGAAAGCTGACTGGCATATTACTCTCTGCTATTATTGTAAGCTCTCTATTAATATAAAGAATTAGTGAATGTAATTACAGCAGTAGAAAATTCCAGCCAAATCTCTGAAGTAGCAGTCTGAGTAGTTTTGATGTGCTCAGCGAGGACAGTTTTTGCATAGCTGTCTGCTATGAAGATAGCTGTTTTATCTCATCTTGGCACTAAAATTATTCAGAGGGCAGTGTTGAGTTACTCTGTCATCCCAGGAGACCTAGTTTAGTGACTTGAAGAGTATTAATTAATTCCTTACTGGCAGAGATTTCTGTCTTTTTTTTTTTTTATTATTACATGATGACCATAAAGCCAATCAGTATGAAATGATGATTACTTTTTGAAGTGACAGCTTTCTCTGATCTGTCTTTCTGACTCTTTTGAAGACATCCTGGGATACATTTGCTCTTCCAAAGCAAGACTACCTCACCTCAGGAGAGCAGGCAGGGCTACAGCAGGCTCAGCACAGTACTCATCAGGCAACATTTTTGTTGTGTCAGGTCTGCCTTTACAGAGGGAGAATACTTGAATAGAAGGAGTATGTCGCAACATTTTAAGATACTGGTGTTTGTGATGTGAAATACTAACCAGAAGTATTATTTTAAACCCATGAGTGTAATGGCATGTTTTGTCCTTCCTCTCACATGGTTCTGACTCTCAGTGCTGACCATGCATTTTACCATAGGTGTATAAACTCTGTGTGACTTTTTGGTAGAGAGTTATTGGTTTTACTTTCTTAATATGTAGAGGCTTGCTGTAAATAATGAGTAGGGTAAGGCAAATAACAGTCTAATGAATAGTGTATAAAGATCAGCAGTCAGATGTGCCTATTGGTGTGAAATAGATATGTTTAGTGCAGCCTACAGAGCCCTCACCCCAACTTCATGGCATGTTGCCCAGAGAGTGAAATCTAGTCCAACAACAAATCACCAGAATTTGTTCTACTTGACTGTGTTAAAGTAAGAGTCTGTAAAAGCTAAGACCACCAACTATGTTGTTTCTGCTGCATATCTGCTGTAACCAAATCACTGTTGCTTTTCATAACTCAAATGTTACTGAGATGACCAAGAATATTATTTAGCTGTGTTGTTCACCACCCCACAATCTGTGCTTAATTTTCAGCATGCCCCTATATGGTTTCCTTGGTGATAGTTTAACCATATTGATACCATATTTTGTTGCTGTTCACATCTTGCTATGAAAATTCTAGACATCATTTCTGGTTACTTAAAAAAACCCAACAATCCTTGAGATAAAACATCAGTTCAACTCACCCTAAACAAAATGATAATAATTTAAAGAACAGTTAACTCTATTACAAAAGTGTTTTGTTGTTGGAGCCTAATGTTGCTGGATCAGAACTTTTCCTCCTTTAGGGATCTTGAGAAATATATTGCTTTTACAGACTATTTTTTGTTTGTTTGTGGTTTTTGTTTTTTTTGTTGTTTGTCATTTGTTTGTGTTTTTTATTTGTTTGTTTGCTGTGGAAAAGAGGACAATATGTCAGTCTTCAAATAATTCAAGTTAACTTCTTAGCAGAGTTAAGTATATAGCCAAATTTTTCAGGTGGGGTGGGAACAGCAAAACTTTGCCTAGCAAACACTGTGCTGCTTAGAAGTACTATCAGTATTATTATGATTATTATTATTATGATGTCAGTTTCATTTTAGAAAAGAAGTGACCCATCACATTTCTCCAGGTTACTAACCTAACATTATCCATCAATGATATGCTAGAAGTCCAAAAATTATGAAATTTCAATAAAAACATGTATAATATTATAGTGCAGAAGCAATGGCTCTTTGTGAAACATTTGTAATGTGGCCAGCATCTTACTTGGATGAGAGATGAGTCCAGAGTGGAAATGTTGGTCATGTTTCAATGCACATCAGCAGATGTGAGGAGGATGATGGGAATAAAAGGTGGCTTGGCACACTCTTTGCCACTGAGTCTCTCAGGTTCCGAGAACTATTCTGGCTTTACTCATGAGTCTCAGCAGCATGGGCTATCCCACACTCTGCCTTCAATGCAGCAACAGAATAGAGCACAGTTACTGAGTCTGAAATGATCTCTATAGGACATCCCCTTTAGTAGCTACCCTGGCTCCAATTCAGTCTAACATTCTCCTGGATGGGCAAAGGTTGTCCAGGAGTTGGTAAGCTGGTCCAGATTGTTGGATTGGTAGGAATGTACCAGAGCAGTACTTAAGGGTCTCATTTTTTTACAGCAGGTTTTGCACAGCTTTAGATGATCTTAGAGTATTTTGAAAAAGTCAGCTGTAGTGGGTTTGATTCTGCAGAGATTTGCTACTTCCCCTGAAGTAGACATTGAAGCATTGAAGAGCTGAAGTTAATTGAGGAAGACTGTGGGATGAAGATGACAACCAAAGAGTAAAGGATCAACTGTTTTGGGAAGCCTGAGCTTTAAAAAGATTATCTCTCTAGCTTTTAGCATCACTGGAAAGTGAGGGACTTCTGCTCCTGTGTCTGTCTAGGCTCTTGGTGTATGACACCTCTGACATATGTCTCTCCTTTACATAATAAAACCAAAATATACTAAATTTTTCTGACATTGTGGGTCATGCATTTCAGTGTCACCTGTGCTATTGAAGGCCACCAGTGTAATTTCTTATGCTGAAACTAATATATTTTCTTTCACTTAAAAGGGAGCTTTTATGGGATTTTTCCACATGATTTCCATTCACATTTCTCAGTAAGCTGTGAAGATAAATCCTTTGAGCCACTTTGATTGTAGGCTACCTTTGCCTCTCCTTGGAATGCTAAAACATCTCCTTCAGAGCCTCAGGACTCACTGCTATGGCAGAACAGGTACCTCTATCATTTATATGTACCCGCTGTATGCAAATACAGGTTATGTCTTAAAAGGACACTTGCAGAACTCTGTAACAAAGTTATGAAAATATATGTCTCACTTCTATTTGCATAAAGCATGTGTGTATGCAGAGCAGGTTTTGCACAAAAATAAGTCAATATTTGCAAATGTCTCTCATACTAGCAGAAGTTATTGCTAGGAATCGGCACACACTTTCTATGAGATCCATTTGTTTATCAGAGCTGCTAGTAAAATGTCACAAAAATGCCTGTGAGATTGCTCAGCTGACATGACAACTCATTTGAACTAGTTAGTGTGGAGATTTTAGCTACTGCCAGGTATGATGTAACCTGAACAATTTTAGAATCTAATCCTTGGGCTTGTTTGCTTAGTGAAAAAGTTTATATGAGCTGGAATGATCACTCTTTCAGTGCCTTAAATCATACACACCTGGAGGACTCAAGATGAGAAAAATAAATATTTGAAAAAAACCTTGAATATTTGCTGGGTTTTCCTTAGCCTGGTTCCTCCCTGACACTTTCATTTTCCTGCCTGTACACTCTTCAGAAACATAAAAGGAATACACAGACTCTGGACACCTAACAGTAATATTAATTAATTAATATGAGCAAGAACAGGATAGCCTTTCAAGGGTGTTTTAACCTTTGTACATGTTTTGAGATCATCGTGTTTGACAGAAAGAACCAAAATGAAAGTAAAGCAGAAGGGTAAAAAATTGCAGTTTGTTACATGTAATGTAAAAGTTTAACAAACACTTTCTATTTAATCCTTAATTGAAGAAAAAAGCTAGTCTTTCATAAAATGCTTTAAGTTGTATTTTCAGTGAAATCAAGAAAAGTAAAACTGAGCAATGTTTGTCTCACTGTGTTCAGTTACTTGTTAGGAGGACTGTTTACATACAAAAATAAAAAAAAGACAGAAAAACATGCAACCTTGCAATTTTTTTTTGCTATTGTTAACTTGACAGCATTTTTATTGGAACATAGATGTAGATGTGATCTCTTTGAGACATTGGTCCAGACCCCTACTATTTCAGTGCACAATAATTTATATGGATAATCCTCTACATAAAAACTGATCAAAATCTGTGAGTAGCTAGGAGTAGTCAGACGGAAAATTTTTCGGATTTGCAATTCTATAATGATTACAGGCCCTTATCTAATTTGCAGGATAAATTTGTTTTTATCTTTTCTTACTAGATAGTAATACATTAACATATTTACTGTGAAAGGACAGAATTAACAGAGGGATATTGTAACAATTTGTGAATCCAGTTAAATTCTCCAGAGTAGGGGACACTGTGCCAATACAAATATTTGCCTGGCACTAAAAATTAATGTATGTAGAATAACATAAATCAAGTAATTCAATGCGACCTTTCAAAAGTTCCACATGATTTTTGCATCTCACCTGAGGAATGTAAAATATATATTGGTAGGAATCTTTGAAAGTGCAACCAGGCACATTGCTCACATACTGTAGGTTGTATTTAAGAAAAAACATAGTGACAGAAATCACTTTGTTTTTTCTCTTTCATGAAAAAACAGTGCAAAACTAATACTTTTAAAGAGACTTTTAAATTAGCTATAAATAGTTTTGAAGGGTTGAAAGTGTATAAACCTAAATGTATGAGAGTCTATTCACCTTGTGATGTGTGAAAGCCCAAGTCCTGCACAGACTGTGCCTCTTTCACAGGCCATGAAGGCACAGGAGGACAGGGAGTTTCTCATCTATAATGTTAGGCACTTCTACAGGCTTGTAGAGAAGACATCTAAATTGTTTTCCGAAAGAGACATAATAGTGTCCAAATACAGGTTGTGCTTTCTGTAGGGGGTACCTCAACCTTTTTTCCCTTACTTCACAGAAAATGAGTCATGGGATCTGGTGGTGTTTTATCCATCTCTCCCCTGCTCTCATGTTGCCCAGGTGCAATTGGCACATTATCCTTTGCATTTTCACTAAAGTGAAAAAAAATTACGCTGTTTGAGGGGTGTTGCAGAAGACTAATCCCTATCCTGAGCCTCCTTTGCAGTTGACTGGCAGAAAGGAAGATGAGGGACAGGTTTGAACTGATTTCTGCCACACCTGGATAACCGTGACACCTATATTTAACAGCTCATTTGTATTTTTAGATTTATTTAGGTATTCAGAGAGTGCCTAATTTTCTACAAATAGCCATATTTGTGGAACAAAAAATTCCAACCTCAGATTGCACTTCTGCTGTAGTATGGGACAAATTCCTGAGAAAGGAGAATTTTAGGGACCTACCATGAATATTATTCACATTAAGGTAATCTGTTTTGTTCTACTCTGCAAAGTACTTGTGGAAGTGCTCTCTTGGGATTCCTTGTTCATTCATCCTTATTACTTCCAGGTCAGAATTTATGAAGTTCAGAAATTCAAAGCCATGTCTGTTCTTTACCACTGCAAAGCTATGTCAGCTCTTAATCCACAGAAGAGGTTATGAAAGCCAGACTGGTTCCTTTCCAACTCTTTTATTTTGACTATCACTAAAGTTTATAGTACAATTCCCAGTCTACACTTGTTCAGTGTCACTGATCTCCACCAAGTAGCAGAGATTTAACTGTTTATCTACAATATATGCATCTGAAAGTGTATTTTGGAAGCTTGACTAGGAAATGGAAACCTTCTGTACTTGTGAAACAGATATAACTTCAAAGAAAAGTTGGGTATATATGGCTGAAAGGTTTTCACAAACTTTCAGGCCTATTGCAATCAGCAGTGGTTCTACCACATCCTTGCCTCCTCTTACTTCTGTCTAAAACATTCGTGCAAGTACATATTTCTTCATGCAGATACCTGCAACGAGACATAGTTATTTAAAGAGCTCTACATTTAGACAAATCTCTGTTCTTTGTAATCTTTTGTACCTACCTTTTCTCTTGTTTACAAAATCTCTATCATCTAAAATGGATAAAAAATTCCGACACAACAGAGGCAGCTAGTTAGAAACAAGAACAGTAAAAAAAAAAAAAAAAAATTACATGATGTCCTATGGATTATATTTGCTTGTTGTAATTAATATTTTCTTAGTACAATTAGTCAGTATCTTAACAAAATGACATAAGCCTATGCACTATTCCTGAACAGAAGAATCATATTCTAAAATATACTGACAATGAGCAATTGATGATTGTTGTGAAAAATAGTTTGACAACAAACATGCTAATTAAAATGGCTGCACTTTATTATTTTCCACAATGGGGTAAAACAGATAAGAGTGGTATTTGTAGCAGTGTTAGGGAGGTTTGGCAGTCAATGATTCTGTATTAGGGACAGAAAATTCTACAGAGGAAAAGTGGTAGCAAAGAAGAAGCTACTGATGCTGACATGTAAAACATGCTGGAATGACTAATGAGCTAAGGAGACTGTTGTCAGTGGAGGGGAGGGATTAGGCAGCTGCCTGTCAGCCTATAAAGGCACACAATTTTACTTCATCTCTCCAAAAAGTTTACAAGATAGTTCAAAGTATTTTAACAGAATAGTTCAAAATTCCCACCCATGACCCATGTATATCCTTTGCCTAATGATTCCCTGACACCTCCTGTTCCTGAACAGGCCAGCTCTGAAGGAACAGCGAGTACAGTTTTCTTGAAAAGATACATCCTTAAACTAAGCATTAACTATTCCTGGAGATCCAAATAAAACCTACTTGGCCCTTGGTGTGCCTGCTTTTTATTAAGATGGAAAAAAAACCCAGAACAGGTCACACAGATAGTGTAAGACGGGTTCTTTCCTCTCCATTATGTATGCAGACTTATTTAGAGGACAGTATGCAGATTTACATAGACTACCCATTTCTGTAAAGAAAAAAAATCAAGGACCCAAGTCTGGGTCCTTGATTTTCAAGTTTTCTTGGACAAGGCTGGACTCATTGAAGTAATTCACTAATATTGACTTCATTCAATATTGTCAGCACAGAAGTTGATTTGAATTGTCAGAGTTGCACCTTTCCTTAGAACTGACAGTGCTCCTTCTTCCCCCTACACTTCTTTCCAAGTGGAGAGGAGCAGGAATCTGAAATCAAAGCCAGGACTGTTGATGTTTTGGTAAGGAGTTCTCCAGGACTTTGAAGAGCACTACAATTTCTATGAATTAGGTGAAGAACACTGCAAGCTTTGTGTGTGGAACACATAAAATCTTCTGTCAGCACTAAAGCAGATATAGGCATTTGAAATTGAATAGTCTGGTTTAAACACTTGTATGTCTATGGATGACCTCAAATGATTAAATACAAAGTGCAATTTGAAGCAAATATAATTCCAGGTGCTTGAGATGCTACATCCTACTCTGTTGCAGTATCTCGATGCTCCTGTAATAAAGAGCCTGGTTATTCATATTTAGGCTAACACTAGCATCCAGAGAAGATTAGTTTTTAGAGGAAATGATCTAAGAGCTTCATAGTAGTAAAGGCAAAATAAATAAAATTAGAAAATAAATAAATAAACAGGAGATTAAATGCATGTCTTTTTCATTTGGAAAGGTGTTAAAATGCTGTGTAAGATATTTTTTGTACTTCACAGTTACTCTTGCAGACCAGTGGAAATATTTACACCCAATGGAAGTTGTGGTGGGTGTGTGTAATTTCCTATTTTCAAGAGTAACTGCCTAGAATACTTGAGCATGATTTTGTGTCTCTCCCTGTTGGCCTCTACTGAATAAAATGAGAGCTGTGAGCCCTACCCCCACATTGCTGAGTCTGCAATAAAAACATTTTTGGGTCAGGGGATAAGAAGTGTTACATTCTGTTGCAATTATCACAAGTTCTAAATGGCCTTAATAAACAGCAAAAGCAGAAATATTTCTCTTTTGACATACAAGCTCTGTCCTTATTATAAGGTCTTTGTACACAGTATCACCAAGCCCTGATTTTGAGTGCATGTTTTCCAGATAATAACTTAGAAGAGATACTAATGAAGGATAATATTTGAAAAATTACTGTATACATGCAGTTTGCTTCTCACTCACTCAGGCAGTCAGTCTGTAAATATTTTGAATTTTTAGAACCCACATTTAATACTCTCAGAAGCTACAGAAAGATAATATTTAGTTTAACAAAAAACAATTTATACATCTTCTGGAACAATTACTTTTCTGGAAAAGGTTCTTGACCTTCAGTTTGTGTCATCTTAGTTCTGCTTTCAGTGTGATTTTTTTAGGCTTCAGCAACTATGACATATTTATGATACAGTAATGCCTGAAAGCCTCGATCACTTACTTGCAGATGAGCACCCCTCATACCTGCAGTGTGTGAACTTCTGAAGAACATCCTAAAGACACTGTTCTCTGAAAAGACAAGGTAGCCAGTTAGGAAAAAAAAAAAAAAAATATTCTTGTAGTGTATACTAAGGAACTAAAGGATAGATTGGTGAAGTGAATTGCTCAAGTCAAACTGAGAATGCTGTGGGAGAATTTCAATTTTGCAAGTCCCAGCCTACCATCTTAACCACAGATCTGTCTTTTCTCCAAATATAGACACCACATAGACATATCCAACCTGCAAATCTTGAACCTTTGTGGTTGTCCAGGTACAAGTTCCATGGTGGGGCTATACCACACTACTGGTAATAGAACTGTGCTGATGTAGGTCTTATGAATTCTCTGAAACCCTAGATGTGGGATGAAGTCTGCTTATAGGAACAACCAGGCTGCTAGGCTGGCATTGCTTGGACGACTCCAGGGCATCTAGTCCCTCAGCCCAGTGCTGTCCTGCATTGGAGGGACAAGACTCTTTGGAGAGCTATACTCGCTCCCTGCCTATGGACCATCCTAGTCCTTTCTTGACCCATCCAGAGGCCCTCAGTTCTGTGTGGAGTTGGTATGTAGGTCACACGGTTAGAATCATGTACATGCCTGAAGTAGGCCAGATTAAATATCCAGTGTTGCCTATTAAAAAAACCCCCAACATCTGTGTCTTTGCATATATTATCTCAGGGTGGTTCTTTAAACATTCCAGAGAATTTCTGTATGTACACCTCACTCAGTTTCTTATTTCTTTGTAAGTCCATATCCTGGACTTTTCCCAGTAATTTCCTTTCACTATGCAGGGCACTTGGCTCCTTGGTCATGGTTCTGTTGCTCGCTTCACCTTATTGGAAGGTTCTTTCCCTCTCCTTCCTTAACATAGCTTTTCTACTATAAGCTTTTTATTGATGTCATGACTGTTTAATTACTGTATCATGCTAGTAAACATGAAAGAAGTGTTTAGCCACGAAGTCCTACAGTCTGCAACTATCAGTGCTCTTTACATCCAACACCCACAACTTCCATTACTACTGCCCACCTAGGAGGGAGTAACGAAGACATCTGGAGAGGATAGCCCTGCCTGCAGTCATGGTGATATGCAAGGCTATAGACTGGCCTGGTAGCACAACACCTTGGCCTGTGCACCCACCAGTCTGCTCAAAGTGAATCTGAACAATTGCACATGGATATTTGTTGATAAGATGAAGATTCCTGTTTTTCACATTGGCTTTCTTCCCAATCAGTTTCTTCTCTTCTGGTTGCACTGCTGAGACATTTAACTAAGCTTTTGATAAGGACAGAATGAAAGGTTGTATGAAACAACTAATTTGCTCCAGGCTCCCTGTCCCTGAACGGGCTATTATGGGGGAACCTATATCACAAGGGAGGAATGTTATAAAATGCTATCTGTATAGTTTAGAGTGAGCCTCAGCTTAAAATTGGCTCTTAGCACAACAAAAGTCCAAAAATAGAAGAAGTATATTTATTCATGCTTTAGCTGAAATTAGCATGCCAAAACCAACTTTGTTAAAAAAGCATAGCAAACTGCATTTCATTTGCTGCTAGTACCGTTATCCTATCTCTGTAATTGATTTCTGGTATACAAAAAAAATAAACAAAAAAAACCCCCTTAAGGGTCAGTATCCACACTATTGTCCCAGTGCAACACATTCAAAGTAAGGTATTTGTTAAAATGTAGTGACAAAGACAGAATGATGAAAAAAAATTCTTTTACTTGTGAGTTTAGTAGTAATTTAGATTACAGTGACAATAGATTTGTCTTGCTTCTTTTACATGAAACCATTTTCTGGTGAATCCTTTCCATTTTTTATAATTTTCCTCAGTTTGGGTAATTAAGCTTTCTGGAGAAGACTCAAAGCCTTCAGTCTAAAAAATATTCTGACCCCATTGAAACAAGTAGTAAATCCCAATGATTCTGAAGAGCTGAGATTCCAGCTGCAACGTTCTTCCAATCTCACGGGAGGTAATATGTGAGAAATAGGACGGAGGGGTACATGAAGAGAAAGACCCTTTTGTGCTGTGTGGTTTATTGGCTTCAGAGTTTTTCCGATGGCATTTTAAGAAGCAAGGGAAGCCTACAACATTTCTGAAAGCCATCTGAAAACACTGAAGAAAAAGAGTGAGTGAGCAAGTGACAGCACAGCTTATTTTATAGGCACTTCAGGTCCATGTTTTAGCACATAGACACATCTAAGCCAATTCATACTTTTAGCATTACTCTAGTACCCTTCAATTCTCATGAAATACAAAAAAAGTGAAGCCCAGCTGAAGACTGAGATCAAAAACTATTATTAAAGGCTTTGAAGACATTTGAAATTCATGTCAAGCTTTATGAAATATGTAAACCACACTGAAACAAACAATAACCCTACTACCGAACCTGTTCTGTTCATTTCAAACAAAACATCTATTTTGACATAGACTATAATATTGAGTGTCCTCACAGGCTTCCTTCTAAGTTAATTTCTGTTGTTGCTATATTAAGCTATGGATGGCAAATTATGCATTTGTTTTCATACGTGGGGATTTCTTCCCTTCAGAATTATAGGGAGACCAAAGACTGCTTTTGTACCTCCATGGGGCCACAGTGTGCTCTGCAAGTCTGCTGCAATGGGGAAGAGCAGTCCCACCCCACACTCACGTATTATCACTGCGACCTTCTTGATCCTGTGTTCAGGAGGGTAAAACATGGTGCTAATTTCTGTAAATGCAGCTCACTGTGTGGAGAGAGGAACTTGGCCAGCCATGACTGTACAACAGATGCAAATAACTCTCATTTTTGACTGGTTTCCATTCAGACAAAGCTATGTTGGCTTTTTAAAAGCCGTCAGACACAAAGTAACTCATGATATTTTATTTTGCTGATTGTCTGTGATGCTTTTCTCTAATAGTATTTCTGGTAACAGTTCTTGTTGTAAAGGTTTTGAGGCAGCTATCTCGTAATCTAATTCATGTCAATTAGTTGTCAGTCCAGACAAAAGCCCCCTTATTTAGTTTGTGTAGCTAGCTCCCAATAAATCTTTCTTGTGCTCTATCAGCACATATTTTTTCCTCAGTCCTCATTTTGTAGCTTTTATCAACAGCTCCTCTCAAGAGACTAAAACCTCTTTCTCACTCTGTCTTTACTTTTTATATTGTTACCCATGAAAGTAATGTAATAAAGAGTGAGTGATGCTGAGTAATTACACACCTCTCTGTTTTAACTAACATTTAACTAAGCTGTTTTTGTCAGTATGAGCATAAACCACTTAACCCTTTATTTAGGAAAACCGATCGAAGTGAAGATGCTATATTTCTCTATGAGATTAAGAAAGTGAGGGAAGAAGTTTGTAGGGACACAAAAAAACAACAAACAAACAAACATAAACAAAACCACAAACAAACAAAAACAAAAAGAAAAACTTAATTTCTTAAAGTTCAGTTTTCCTTGTTCAGTGATGGCATGTGGCTTGCCTGGGGACTGCCTCATGAATAAGCCTAGAGGTTTGCTGCTTGAAGAAGACACTGGGCACCCAGATTAGCTACCCTAGATGGTGGCTTTTGATTGCTACACAGGGGCAGGATGACCTGAACGAAAAGAGGTGAAAACCAAAGTATCTTACTGAGAAGTGTCTACTAGTGAAGTACAGCAAACAAAGCCAGTGCTGTGGGGGAGTTAAGGCAGGAGAATTTTAAAAGTTTGTATGAGTTAGAGAAGGCAGAACCACAAACCCCTAAAAGCCATTAACTTAACTGTCAGCTTTGCCTTTTTGGGAATGTATGGGGTCTGTTCCCAGATGTGAACCTAGAGCCTGGATGCCTTTGGTCAATGCCTGGCCTCTAGATGAAGGAAATGTATCCCAGGTAAAGAAAACAAGTGAGACGTCAACATGAGAGATGCTGTTTCCTGAAGAAGCAAGTGGAAAATCTGCAGGAAAAAATGTATGCAGGTAAAAGCCCCTAGCAACAAATGTATTTCAACGACATGCAGTCCCCCAGAAATGAGGAAGGAAAATGGTACCTGATACCAGAGGTAGAAGCTACAGGATCAGCGTGGAGTCAGGTAGTTGTCCGTCTTGTCTGGCAGCCCGTTACAGTAAAAACAGAGACTGTCTTCACTGCATGCAATAGAGAGCTGGGTCTGATGATAGAGGCTGCAGGATTGCAAAGACTGGGAGGTTCATGACTACTGCATCTCATGATTTGTGTACCAACCAACCCCAGCAGTCCACACAAAGTGTGCTTATCCAAGACCCCCACACGAGACATTGCACTGTGGTTGCCAAGGGCCAGCAGCCCCTTTGGTTGTGCTTTGTGTGATTCCTCTGAATTGTAAGAGCTCTGAGCGAGGATCTGGTGATGAGCTGAAAGAGATGAGGGCACTCATCCCTGTCTTCCCATCTGAAGATAAAAATCAGATATGAATGGATACATCCTAAAGGTGAAGGGTTACTTAAATGATAATAAGAGGTTGTTGCTGTGATGTTATTAAGATGTCCTCAGCCATGGAATGTTATTTCAAATGGATGTTGAACGCAGATGTTCATTTCACAAATAATGACTGAGTAGCTTCCATGAGAAAGGTTTAGATTTAAATTGACGCATGGTGATGTAGCATCAGATGTGCCAGCCATCAGATGATGGCACCAGAAGTGCCAGCAGGGTTAGCACTATATAAAAGGTTGTTTATCAAAGAAAATAAACTTACATGGATCTGCTCTAGGAGCAGGAGAATAACTAATAGTTGCTTATTTAGCTAAATTTTCAACAGCTGAATCATCTTTGTAGCCTGATAGTCCAAACACATCAAACATTTCTTCATATGTTTAAAAGTTTGCTGGTGATCTACAGGAGCATTTTCTAGGAGAAATAATCACCAGCAAACTCAGTTTAGACAGTGTGATATAACAACTGAGCCCACAGCTATTTAGCTTCTCAGTTCTGCCATGTGTAAAATTATAATATTTATCTACCTCATAATTAAGGTTGGAAGCAATGAGTATTTATGCAGACTCCTCAATAAAAAATAAACTGTGTACAGGTTTGCTTGTATAATCACAGTTAATCTTGCCACCAGAATAAATAGATCACTTGTATATATGTTTATCAGTAAGAAATTTGCACCATTGCTGACAACAGCACTCTGTTATTTTGCCATCTGCACCTTTTAAAAATGAAATGGTAGTACACCACCCATATGCACACACACATATACATATGGTCTTAACTTTAGATACACAAGTAAGAACTTCCCAGTTAAATACTAAACTATGTGGCAATAGGGTAAATACACTGATGGCAAAGTTAAAAAGCACCAAATATGTAATATTCTTGTGTCAATTTATGTACATAGATTGAAAGGATATATGAATTGTAAAATATTTTGGTTTGGCAGACCGGTGGAGAGGTCTATTTCTGTAAAGATCAGAAGAAAACAGCATATGATTTTATATTAACAAGATGACTGTGGTGTTAAGATTTTTGAAATGCAAAGAGAGATACTAATTATTAAACTGAGACTATATTTAATTCAGGAAAAGCTGAGGGTAGTTTCAAGATATTCATGTAACTTACACAAATTATAAAATAGGGAGGTTCTTTTATAGGCACATGTACAAACAATGTTAACTGTCTCTACCATGGAATCATGTGGGACAGTGGATTTATACGAACTGTCTCTGTCATACCCAGTGCATCCTCTCCCACAGCTGAATTTTGTCCATTGTCCTACCTTACCCATTTCAGTATACTGTGTGGACATCTAGGAAATTTCAGACATTTAGTACTAATTGCAGTTTTGGGAGAATCTTCAGCAAAATTTAAAACACCTATGTAGAAAATTTGTCCATGACATCTCTGGGGACTTTAGAAAATCTTAATAGACAAAGACATTATAATCTGACAGCAGCTTCCTGTCTGAGCTCTCTTCAGGATGGTGACAACAGTAGAAGAAGGAGGGAAAAGAGAAGGCTGTGTGCTTATGAGAGAAAAGGACTTAGGCAGAGGCCAGATCTTCTTTGCCAATTTTCAGCCAAGGAGAATGTATTTATGGACCATAACCCTTAGTCTATCTTGAACTTCTCTGGTTGCGATAATATTGGAGGAGAGAATCTGCTATCCTGGTTATAGATTCTGAACAAGGATTCTCAGTTTCTGAAGACTTAATTCCTTATGTAGTTTTTGGCTTCTGCAGCATGGAAGCTTATAATTTTTCACTGGTGTCCTTATAAATCAGGTAGGAAGTACATTACATAATACATGCTACTACTGAATCAGAGAGGCGATGTATTAGTCTTTTTTAAAATGGACTCCTTAAGGAAAAAGGATTTAAGGTAAAAGACCTTGAAGATGAGGATCAGTATTTGCAGAACCTAAACTTAAAACAAAACTATCTTCAGGTATCCAGACATCCAGAATATAGGTTAGTTCCAGTAACCGAATTGTAATTCTTCTCTGCCATGTATAGTGAGAAAGCAGATGTGTCTTTTCTTAACCTTGTCTGAAATAATATTGACCTCAGTATTGTCAATTAGGTTTCTTCACTTTTGGGCTGAGATTCACTGAAGTTAGCTATGCTAATTTTTGTTTATTTTCTCCCCAGTTCTCTTCAACTCATTTTGTCTGAATGAAAACCTTTGATCATTTCTTTAGAATGAGTAATCAGAAGTTGGTTGTGCCATTAGTGACTCTGTTCGTGTAATCTACTACTAAGCATTAATGAGTCCACCAGAATAGATAAAGATGTTGGTAGCAGTGTAAATAAGATCAAACCTGATTTTTATGAAGTTTATTTTATAAGAATACAGAGGACTAAGACCTTTGAGAGGCATATTATTGCTCTTCTGCAGCTTACTCCACTACACATCAAAGATTGCTCCCTCAGGTGAAAAAACCCAATGTTTCCTCCCATCACATTTCTGTAACCAGAATAGCTATGAAATTACTACTCTATGTATGAATTCAACTGATGAAAATTGGTGTTACTTTACTGAATTTGTATTTGTATTTCCAAGAGTAAAAGAATTGTTTCATCTCCACCTTTTGAAAAGAGATTTTATGTGGTCCATGCAGATCTTTTCTCATCCCACAGTGTTTTGATGCAAAGCTCATTGAGATGCATCAATCAGAAACTACTTTCTAAATTTGTACTTGAATGACACAGTCATTCCACAATATTGTATTCTGACTGTATTGTCTATATGGTGTTATTATTAATCTGAAACCTATAAGGTTGCATTTGAGTCATGTCCCTTAATGACAGTTGTCTCAATCCCAGAAGCAGATGAAGGTGATTTCTGTATACAAGTAACTCTTCTCTTCACCATGTAGCTATGACAACAGTCTTCTGTAGCAGAACAAATAGGAAGAGTTGCAACCAGTGATGAGTATTTAAAAAAAATATTTTCAAGTTTCCTTACTATCCCTGGAAAAAAACAAAATGCCTGTATTAAAAGTGTTTCCCAATTCTGAGTACTGCTTAAATGCAAAAAGACAAAAATAATTAAATTTTCCCCTAGTGAGTTAAAATATTTACCCCATAAGACAAAATATTGAACTTAGATGTCTACTGGTACTAACTATAGCTGTTATAAGACATTAATAGAAAACCTCAATTTACAATTAAATAGATTAACATTTAAACTGATGTGGAAGGAGTAGGCTTCCAGCTCCAAACTACATGCTTTTATTCTGGTACTTCTCATTGGCCATCTGTTCTTTGTTGTCTGTCCCAATTCCACCATCTGCCCCAGAAAATTACACTCAACATGATGACCTCACCTACAAAACTGCAAAAAGGCAATAGCTCTTTCAGTCAAAGCTAGTAAACAACCACCACT
This sequence comes from Megaceryle torquata, assembly GCA_024611175.1. Lineage (NCBI taxonomy): Eukaryota > Metazoa > Chordata > Aves > Coraciiformes > Cerylidae > Megaceryle > Megaceryle torquata. Next base: position 104,067 of record JANIJG010020883.1, read on the forward strand.
TCCTTTCCAGTTCTCTTTGTCCCCAGTGCTGGAAGCAAGACATGCAGATTAATGCCCCAGATTTTGGTTCCAGTTCTGTCTCTCCTTAAGCTCAGATAGCATTTTCAAAATGGGAAAGAGGGGAAAAAAAAAAAAACAAAACAAGAAAGAGTGTGAGAAGGCCAGCTGATAGAATTGGCACAATTGCTTTATAGAGGACACCTGCAAATTGCAGAGAAAACACAAATGTCTTCTGATCAGTCAAGGCAGAAACTTCTAACATCCTTTGTTATTTTTTTTTTGTGTGTGTGCTGACTTCAGAAGAAAAGGCAGATGTCTTTATCAGATAAATTTTAGATAACTCATGTTAAATGAGATTAATCTTGTTCTCAAAATCTGTAAGAAAAGACTAAGTCTTCCCCCCCTTAGGCTGTAAACTTGCACACACCAAAACACTAGATAGAGGTTCCATACCTATACTTCTTCATTCTTCCCTGACATAAAACCAGTTTATCTTCTTTCTTGTTTGGCAGATCCATTCCACACAGACCTGGCACCTGTATGAAGGCCAAAGGACATCTTGATTATGTTAGGGCTGCAGGTAGGTGATGGGATCTTGGCCCCAGGTGAAGATAACTACAAGGGATTTGAGACCATTGGACATGACAGAGCTGGAATTGCTGGATTTGACTGATAACAATGCATGAACCAGACAAATGTTACAGATAACCCTGATGAATGGAGGACTGGATATTCTAAGAGAAATCTATGGGATTTGAGTCTAAGGGTGAGTTACTAAAGAAATTATTTGATTTCTCAGAAAATTGCAGAGGAATATGAAAGACTTTTTGTGAATACAGTCATGCAAAGCTAGCAGTACCTAGATAACCATACCAGAAACAGTATATAAAGCTGGGAATACCTAGGTAATTTTATCAAAACCACCAAATTTGGATACAGATGCAGCAAAACTGGGACGAAGGCAGAAGAAGTAATTATGGTGGTTTAATTATGACACGACAGAGATAGCAAAAGAAGGGACAACAGTAGAGAAAGGTGAGTTCAAGAAACAGAAAAAGGTATGCAAAGTATGCAAGTGGTGTAATTAAGGCTGGCCAGGAGTACCTATTGCTCATAACAGCCTTGGGCAGGACAGAACCTGTTTCTGACCATATCACATGTTTTGAGTCTGCCTCCTTGATCAGGAGGACTGGGGACGTGAGTGGTGCCTTTCTTACCAGTAGAGAAACACCTGGGATGGATGGACCAGGAATCCCAGTATCACTATGCTGGTGCATGCTCCAGGATTGACAGCATTTCTGTCCTCCTAAGGTCCTAGCAGATTGCACAACTACTTTCACTCTGGACTGGCAGGATCAGTCTTTTCATCAAGTTTTCTCCTGTTTATGCTACTACCTTGTCAGTTTATTCTGTCCCAACTTTATTTTATTACTGCTTGCAGTCAGTAAGCTGCAGAAACACACTTGCCTAACTCTTAATTTATAACAATGCTTTGATATTCTCTTGTTGATATTTAAAGCATTTGTAGATTAAGAACTTGAAAAATCAAAGTCAGAAATATGTGTAGCTTAACTTTAGTGTCCTGGTGAGGTCTTAAGATTGAAGATATCTCCAACCTGACTTCTTGAAATGAAAAAAATTTACTGCTTTTCTTATCAGGGAGATGCAAAGATAGTACAGATGTACTCCTTGGTTTCTGACTTAAGTGAGACAAGGAGCACAGTGTCTCAGAGGGTTATCCACAGAGGGCTATTCCTGCCAGACAGGAATGCAGCTGGGGCTCACCATCACACCTCACAGGGTGTAGATGTTTGAGGTCAGCAGCTCATTAGACATTTCTGTACACTTGGAAACCAGAAGCCACAGTACCTTGATGAGGGTAAATGCCTAACTGAGCAGGGCTCTCCTGTTACATGGAGGAAATAGCACCATCCATAGTCAGGCAGTCATTCTGAAAGGGAAGAATTTGGGTTCTCTCCTCAGGCTGAAGGGAATGAAACATTCGTGTCCCATCTCCCAGAGTGAACTGAGAACCACAGGCATGTCAAATGTTCAGAGAGATTAAGCAAGAAAAGGAGGCATGACTTTGTAGCCAAAACATAAGGGCTCTCAGGAAGAAAAGGGTGTTCTCAGTTCACTTGAAGAGTCTTCAGGGATTTTTAAGTGACTGACTCATATTCCCAGGATGTCTAAAGGATTACAGTCCTCTGGGGATCTGACAGACCAGCCTGATAATCCACTGGCTGTGGCTGAGCCCATTTGTGTTTGCACAGATGTTTATGGGTGATTCCTGCCCAGGGGCAGAGGTCAGCCATGTTTTATCTAGTTGTCTTTCTGCTTTAGTCCAGGTAGTTTGTAAGCATCCTCATTTGGTAAGAACAGGGTGATTCCCTTTGGTGGGTGAGTCAGAACCAATTTTGTGCTGGTGCTACCTCATTCACAAGCTTTGTCATATGGCGTGCTTAGCAAGTTTTTGTAATAGGACTATCACCTTGTATTATTCCAACTATAGGAAGCCTGGTATCATACTGTGCTAAGGAGAAAAAGGAAAAAAAAAATCTTTACAGGCGTTATTATAGCAGCTAAATATGTTATATATTGTTTCTTGTTTCAGAGACCTTCACCCAAAGTATATTACTAAAAGAGACATAAAGGTTCCTAAAAAGAAGCCTTGGAGATTTATTGTCAAGGTATACTTTCTGAAATTTGTATAAAAGGATTCAATTATACCCAACAAAACAGCATAGTCCTTTGCATGTTGCTACCCATTGGGGATGTGGCAGATATCTTCTTTTTCGTTGTTTATGTGCAGTTTGTACTGTTACTGATTTTGTACCTCATCCCTATATTGTGTGGTAGACTAAATTAATTGCATGGTAAATCTCTTTCAGACATACTTATGATCACTTATGATACTTCTGATCAGAGATATTTATGGCCACTTCTTACTGTCTAGACCTTGCTATAAAATTACAAACTGGTGTGTTCTACTTTCCACATACGTATAAAAATTTACATTTCTTCTCATGTTAGAATTCTTTTTCTCACTGCTTTTGTAAGACTTACCAACTTAAGAATTCAAAGTTACCATCTTTAAGCTCTCTGAAGAAGGACTGCAATCTCTTTCTAGATCTGATCGCTCTTCAGGAAGTCTATGAATTATGCGTGCTTCATTTAGGGCAAGTTTTCTCCAGTTATGTGATTCTCATTCTATGATCAGGAACCATGTTATCCAGAAGGAAATTAGAAGCTCTTACATTTCTATTCATATTAAGAGATTCTTTTAAATGCCATCTATCTGAAAATGTTCTTATCTTGGAATTGCAGTACAGAAAAACTTGTAACATAAAAAAATGACCAACTCATAAATGAATGTCTCCTTGTGTTCCACACAGCTGCTAAATAACTTCTGTGTTTTCTACTAGGAATTAATGTGTGCTTGCTCCTTTTCTATCTGTACAAGGAGGAACTTTATTTTATGATTTTGTTTACTCATCTGTATGATAATACCATGTGTAATATAATAAGTGCTTTTAAATGTTTAAGTAATTTTTAATCCATTTGCAAAAGTTATTTTTCACAGAAGAGATGTTATAACTTCACAAAAAATGTTTTACATGTTTCCCAGCAGAAAGTTCAGCACCATTTTTCATTTGTCTGTACGTGTGTGTTTGCATGTATTGTTCTAATTTTTAGATTTTATTTACAAGCAGTGATTTTGCTCATATTTTTTATTCTCCATTAATGAGGATTTAGTTTTCTTAAACAAACCAAGACTACAGTGCAACCAGGATTTCACATGCAAATATAACATTAAACATTCATTTTTATGTGTGTTTATAAATGTTAAATTAGCTGAGAAATATGTTAAGCAGCTGAAAGACAATGAACTTATTTTCAGAGAGTTCATTAGACATTCCAAAACTCTCGGAATTAAATTACTAAAACTCAATATATTTCCACTGGCTGGGTTTCCACTCTTTCCATTTACTTACATAGCAGAGAAGAGAGGGGCAGCAAGCAAGGGTGCCAAGGTCATGATAGAAGATGTTACTGCACACCTCAGAACTGCAGTTTTTCTGTGTGTGCAGATTCGTGATTGTTAAAGCACTTAAATATCTGCTGGTTAAAAGTGCTAAATACAGGGAAACCCCTTCTGGTTTAGCTGTATAACACAATCAGTACTAGAATACTAGAATTTTGTAGAGACCTAAAGAAATTACTTTTAAGAGAGCAAAGTGTATTTGAACTTCACAAATGAAAAGTAGAATGTAGTATATGATTTTAAGCAACTGATCTGTAACTAAAATATCTGTGTCAGATGAATAAATTATATGCTGAATACCTAAGCAAGGCTTAAGTTCTTAAGTTGGTACCAGGGACCAGGCTTTGTGAAGATGAAGGCATTGGTTATAACAAAACATTTTCCCCATCATATGTTACTAGAGCATAGTGTAGGGAAAGGTCTTGCAAGACAAATGAGTTGTAAGGAACTGGATTTTGCTAGGTACAGGTACTGCGTGTTTCAATGTACATTGCCATGCGTGCATATCATACAAATATTTATATACATATACATATAAATAATGTTTCTGTTCAAACTAGTTTTAAGAGGATGAGACTGTGGTCTTCAAGATTGCTTGCAAGCTTCAGGAGGCATGAAGGACCTACATGGACTCTGCTGGTGTGGATGAATGCAGAAAATTACAGATGTACCAGGTGTGTAAATAGGAAGACAGAAACAGGAAAAACTTTCAAGAGCTTAATGTCTGCCTTTGTGACAGAGCAGAGTCTGTCACAGTCACTTATCCCAGTCAGATAAATGGGAAGTGTGACAAAGAAAAGATACCTTAACCTTAGCCTTTGCATGTCCAAGCAGAGGCTGATAACTATTTGGACAGGCTGATGATTTTAGTTTTCTCTTTGAGCTGGGATATTAGATTCACTTATAGTGTGAAGGAAGAAAGGTGTCAAAATTTTGCAGCTAAGTCAGGAAGCAAAATAAAAGTCCTTAATTTCAAAGAAGAAGGAAATGACTTACTGGAAAAGTGATATGAGTGTACTGGTGGTACATTGTGAGGGGATGGATATTGCTGCATTTTGTAATCCCATATGTAGATGACTGTGATCACTCCATGGTCAATTGGCTGTGACATCTTTCCAGAAAGCAATTAATTTTATTAACTTACATTTTTCAAGGGAGATCAATGATACTGTGAAGTATTTATCCCTTTGTGGTGATTATAGAAGGAATCCAGATAAGTAACTTATCCAAATGTCTCTTTTGGATAGAACATATTCATAGAGGTGAATTTAGCCCTTGATGAGACAGTGAGCAAAGATGTATATAATGTCTTTTGGAGGTTGGATCAATGTTCAGACTCACTTCTGGAGCAAAGCATTGCTTCTAGTGGCTGAAAAAGTGGTTTATATAGGAAATCTGATTTCTTTACTACTCAAATATAGAAAGTGGCTCACATTTTAGGTCCATAGACAATGAAGAATTTGTCTTTCAATGCTCAAATGAAAACAAAGAACCACAACACACACACCAAAATAGAAAAATATAAAAAAAAAAAAAAAGAAGGAAGGTATTTATATTGATTTTTGATATCTATTAACCAAAACTGAGATATAAAAATAATACTTTGTTAACATTAAGGAGGGAGGAGAATGAGAACAATTGCAAACTATGCATTTTTATGTCCAATCTGTGCAGTTCACTTGAGATGTAGCTTTCTCTGACATCTTTATTTGGTTCTTGTGAGCAAATAAACGCCCCATAATATTTGTTTATAAATTGCATATTTATTGATGTGTCTGGCAATTTGAAATTTCTGCCAGATAGCTATAAAATTGACAGTCATAGAAGCTCTTTAAAAATTCCTAAATATTGGAAGGATAGTGAATGCTAAATTTATTCAGCAAAGAGCTGAATTTATTTTAATTCCATTTTAACAGTTATGAAGGTTATCAAAAGAAGTAAAAGCTAAAGCCTATTTAGTACTTGACTGATCAGTGGCATGATTTGAAGGAACAACATACTTGGTGAAAAAGCTCAGGATACAGTAAACAAACAGCTTTTTAGTAGGTGTAGTGAACAAGGCAGAACAACTTCTTGATCTTATGGATGTAGATTCCTCCTTCCTTGTAAAATCAATTTACAAAAGCAAGGAGAATTTTAATTTATTAGTGATATTGTTTGAAGTATAGGGATGAGAGAATTAAGTCTTCTTTTTCTTCTGGAATGGAATATGGCTTTTAATTCAAATTTTTCCTGTTATTTCTAGAGATTTTAAATTTTTGCCCACATTGCACCTAGAGAGAAGAGAAATCCTGTAGCTAATTGGTATATTTAAAAGAGTGTGATGAATTTAGTTGATAATAGGCATGATATGGAGAATTTAAAAAGTGATAGTCTATTGGCATGTGTGGGAACAGAGTAAATGATCCTTAACCATTTGAAAACAAAGAGCTAAAAGGAAAGGGGAAATGACTATGGTGTAACATTTTGCTGCAAATTTACTATAGCAGTCCTCAATGGGTAATGTATGACAGCAAAACCTGGAGAAGGCCTTAGGTCTTTCTGAGTTGATGCCAGTATACCCTGCTGAAGTCCTCTTACATGCCATGTTGGCTTCCTGGAGACAGTGCAACACAGGTTTCTCCTGCTGATGTCACATTACTTATGCATCAAAACTTTGATTTTGAATCCTCTGGAATTCACATAAAGACTTCAGAGGATGCTGAATAGCTCTCTTCAAAATGACTTGTGGAAATAGAAAGCTGTGGTGTAAAGTTGTGCAGTATTGTGGCACGAATGCTGTAAGCTCGTCTTTCTCCACAATTTTTTACTTTGTATAACAGTACCTTTGATCACTTTTCCCATTTTTAGCACACTGACTGTGAACAGTGTTTTCCCACTAGTTGCCCAGCCCTAACTTTCACAGTGAGGGATCTGTGCAGCCCAATAAAAAACATCTGGAGTAAATCACAGAAAAACATATTGGGTTGGTTATGTCAGTGACTGAGTGGATGTCATGCTCAGAAAAATATCTCTAGTCACAGACACAAACAATTTAATAATTACTGCATGCAAGTATAATGCTCTTCACTGAGAAGGGAAAATTAAAGGGCAATAAATTAGTTGAATAAATGCAGGCATTGATATGTAATCTTGTTAACTGTAGGCAAAAAGTGAGTGCCAGACAACACTGGGGGGATTTCGTTCAAAATTAATCTTATTTCATTCATTCTTAGATAATTAGGTATATAGCATTCTTGTCTGAGTAATCAGAAATATTTTGGAACTCGCATTGTTCCTTTCTTATCAGAGTATGATTTGGTTTTGTGAAGAGCCACAACTTGCCAAGTGATATGTATCTGATTGTTTCCTTCTTTGATTTTAGGCAAGAAAAATTATAAAAAAATCTCTTAAAATACTTACATTTCAGGGAGATTATATGCTCCCATCTAATAAATTATGAGCTATAATTTGGCTCAGGTTCTTTAAATGATAAATTACTTTCTTCTAGACACAACTTACATATTGAAAGCAAATTTTCTTCACTATTAACATAAAAACATAATAAATCATATCAAGGATACTTCAGAAATCCTTTTAAATGTCATTAATTTTTATTTAGACAGTCTCCTGTATTAATAATAATCACTATCAGAGTCTTATGTCTTAAAATGCTGATCACATATTAGTGCTGAGCTTGCTTACCTCCCACAGGGTAAATTCTTGTCACCATTTGGCTTCCCTTTGTATCACCTGAGCTGTATGGGATGAGTCTGCTGCCTCAAAAATTTCACTCATGATCCCTTTGGATCACTGCAGGGCTGTGTCTGGAATCATACAGGAACAGGGAGCCATAAGTGGATTTTTGAAGACCTCTCTCTGTTTTAGTGCCTCAAGCACATCATCTTGTGAAGGAAAGAAAAGAATCTATCCCAGTGTCTGATCTGATGTTAGATCATAATTTGTTTCTCTTTTCATATAAGGCAAAATTACTTCACCTGGTGATGTAAAGCCAGGCTGGATTTCAGTCTTTTTGTTCCTTGAAGAAAAGGCAAGGAATTTTGATTATGTTTGGAGAATATTCAAAATTCAGATGGTATCTCCTGACTTAAGATTACCTTAAAAGACAATAGGAGGTTGCATATAAAGCTCCTTAATGTGTTTTATTATTTGCAGAAGCAGCTTGTAAAAGGTGAACCTTTATTTGGGAAATCCCCCTTTTAATCTCCTGAGTTGTGGAAAAATTTTAATTTTTACTTAATCCGTTTGCTTTTTTTCTAGACTTAAAATACTTCATTTCTCTGTGCTACTTAGGCACATCTTATGTACATGTGTTTCCTTTATGTACATGTCTGAAACCATGTATTGCTGATGTCTGTTAGAAAGGTGGTGGTGACAGGCACTCCCAATGCAGCAGTGCAGGTTTTGCCTCAAGTTTTCTACTGAATAGAAAATATTTTTCATGTCTGCTGTAGTGCTGAATGTGGTGGTGTGGAATAAAGTGGCCCTTCAGTTTTGCCCCATAACTCATCTTCAGCAGTTTGAGAAACTGCAGTGAGACATCTATCACAATGACACTTCAGTTAGTTGGAACATTTTATTCCACTCCCACATTTTGTGTTTTCAGAAGAGTATAGAATAATAGCTATGATTTGGAAACAGTTAGGAAATTTGTTAAGTGATATCTTTGCTCCCCTCCCCCTTCAGTATTTATTTAATTAGAAAATTACATTCAAAGCAATATAAGCAATCCTGACAAGCAAGCCCAGGCCTTCAGTGCTCTGAAAACAGCAGGTTTCATTAAGTTTGATCAAACACAGTTACATTACAGCACACACATGCAGAACAGATCAAGTTTGCTACTGACACTTTGATTGCACTCTGTAAGATTTATGTTTAAGAAAAGCCTCAGCCGGTGTTTTGGCATATCTTATCTGTAGGGAACTGCAGGAATAAATCCTGTGAAATGTAATCAAATGTTAATAGAAAATCCTTCGTGGGAGACATCTCCAATATCAAGTTTTACTGTCCACCCTCTTCCCACTCCAAAAGGCTGTTTATCTACACAGATCTATACCTGCCACTTGTAGCTGTGCTACACTGTGTTTTGTGGAGACAAAGAATGACGTTAAGAGAACAGAGATGTGTAGACTTGTCACAGACCCATCCCAATCTCTACTGTGAATTTGTTTAAGCCTTCTGTCAAGGCCAAGGTTGGGTTTCAAAGCATCCCCCTGGATGTCAAGGACAAATCCTCTGTGTGTCCCCCAGGATGTCCAGGAGAAATCCTCTCCACTAGGGCAGAATACAGAAAATATGCTGCAAAGACTTTTGTTTTCCACCACAGTTCAGGTTTCACATGCTTTTATCCCACCTCGAGAGACAGCTTCTGGGTTTATGTTGGCTGCATACATGTGGAAGGGAAGGAGTCCTTCAGCTCCATGACTTTATTTGGTATGGAGGTACTTGCTGCATCTCAGACTAGCCTGGCTTTTTGTAGGCAGAGGAAGAGAACTTTAGGGGACAGACTCCTGTCAGCTCTCAAAGAAGGGCAGTGAGACAGAAGTAAGAGTCTGAAGGCTGGTTTGGCAAGGAAGCTTCCAGTTGGATCCTGGTGGGAATGGGAACTCAGCAACAGGACTATTGCATATCTGTTAATACTTCTGATATTAACATATGTCCAGATAGCATAAAAGAAGTAGTACTTTCCAGTTAATGACAGATAATATTTTCCTTTATTTGACAGTAGTAAATCAAGCATAGACCATTGAGTGAGTTGATATTTAAGGTCTATCCTTCTTTTTTCTAAGGGTGGAGGTAGGAGGTTGAAATGTAGATTTTTCTACTCAAAGCTATAGTAAATCAGATCTGCATGCATTGAGCCATTCATTACACTCTTGTTTTCAATGTTATTTTTTCTCCTTAGTAATGTCTCCATTAAATTATATTTTCTTTTAACGAATTATGCAGAAAGATAGTCATCGTGATGGACTGAAATAAAATGTTTATGGAATATATTCTGAAAAATCATGGCAAACTCATATCCCTTTTACAATAAAAAAATCAAGTTTTGAATGTAAACAAGAACATTTAGACATGTTATAAATTTTCCAATATTTTTCTTAAATTTATATTAATTTACTTCATCTAGGAAACACTGTAAACTTCTGGTAACAACAACAACAACAACAATATCAAGCAAAAAAAAGCAAAAAACAGCAGTCAATAAACACTATAGTAATTTCTGCAATTCCAAGGAAGAAAATGAAAATTTAAGCTATTTTTGCCCCATATCTCTTACTTAATCACACTTAGACTAACCCTCTGCTCAGCTCAGATAGGCTGTGAGCAGTGCCTAGTCTTCCCATGACACTGAAATATTATTAACTAATTAGATTGCTTTTCCCTGGTAGCAAGCAGCTCCCATTTGTTTTAAAGGCATGCTTTTGTTGTGTTGACAGAGAGGTTAGCCATGCTTGTGTGAATATCTGAGAAAAACACAAAAGGAAATGAATTTAGATTTTACATCTCAGTACACATTTTTATTCTTTATGTAATTGGGACTGAGCTGAGATTGTCTGCTCACAAGAAGCCTGGTTCTGGGAATAGTAGGACTGTTACTATAGGCAGAATTCATACACCTTGGCAGAATTTATGGGAAAGTTTGTCCATTTTAGCCTTGCTTCTGCTGGATAGTGAAACAGTCCTCAAGTAGTTAGTATGCCGGCTCAGGGCCTGAAAGTAATAAAAAAAAAAAAAACCCACCTTTTTTTTTTTTTTTTCCCTCTCTTTATCTTTTATTCTAAAAACTGACAAGAAGAGTAATACAGCAAGTTACCTACAGGAGGAATTTACCACTTCAGTTACAGAGTGATCAAGGTTATCAGCTTGGTTTCAAGAGAGGAAGGCAGGAAAGTGTATAATGTGATGAATCTAACTGATACATAATATCCTACAAAACATCTTTCTTGCAGGGTCCAATCCTCTTCAGAATGTTTCTCCATTCCAGACAAAGAAACATCTGTTGCATTTGCATTAAATGGAGTTTACCTGACATTTTTTTAAGAGATTAACTCCAGGACTATGAGAGATAAGGGTTACGATCGTCCTTCAAGAATGTGCAACTTTTTTCTTTTTTTTTTCTTTTCCTGTATGATGAACAACCTAACACCAATTCTCACTTAAGAATGACTTTCTCTTAATGCTTGTCCTCACTTCTGGAAATTGAAGGAAGAATTATATTAATAAGCAGTTAAACCTTATATCTTCAAACCATCCTTGCACTGTTCACTTTTTTCATTCAAAAATGTCAAGGACGCTAGAGCAACTCTAAGTTGTACCCATTTTGGTAACCAAAAGTCTGGATAACATCTGCTTCTTTGCTTCCAGATTCTGAAAGCTTATCATATTGTACTTAGGGGAAAAAAGAACACCAATTTTTCATTATTTCACGGTTAGAAGAGAGATGATCTGGTTCAAAATTCTTTTAAAAAATGCATGATTTTATACATATGCAAATATATGTGCTTTTAAAATAAAAGATAGAAAAATAGGTTTAAGGTTTATATTAAGTAAAACTTAAAAATCTGCATATTACTCACCAGAAAAGTTTCTCGTCTTATCTTTTTACAGTATTTTTTTCTTCCTTCAGAAACCTTCACTTTTCACTTCATAAGCTTTCAGAGGTGAGCCCACCTCAGAAGCAGATGGGAATAGTGGCACAGAGGGTTCACATACCAGAGCTAGGGGTGTTACAACAATTGCTAGACTAGAATTAGAATGAACCAAAATTCATCAAAATTCATGCTCTGCAGAGGGATTTGGACAGGCTGGAGCGATGGGCTGAAGTCAGGGGGATGAGGTTTAACAAGGCCAAGTGCCAGGTCATGCAGTTTTTTCACAACAACCCCAGGCAATGCTACAGGCTTGGGGAGGAGTGGCTGGAAAGCTGTCTGGCAGAAAGGGACCTGGGGTTGCTGATGGACAGCCAGCTGAACATGAGCCAGCAGTGTGCCCAGGTGGCCAAGTAGGCCAATGACATCCAGGCCTGCATCAGAAATGGTGTGACCAGCAGGATCAGGGAGGTGATCATGCCCCTGTACTTGGCACTGGTGAGACCACACCTTGAATATTGTATTCAGTTTTGGGCACCACAGTACAAGAAGGACACTGAGGTGCTGGAGCAGGTCCAGAGAAGGACAATGAAGCTGGTGAAGGGTCTGGAAAGCATGCCTTGTGAGGAGAGGCTGAGGGAAACGGGGTTGTTTAGTCTAGAGAAGAGGAGACTGAGAGGAGACCTTATTGCTCTCTACAACTACCTAAAAGTTGTATTGAGGTTGGTGTTGGTCTCTTCTCCCAAATTACTAATGTTAAACTGACAGGAAATGGGCTTAAGTTGCGTCAGGGGAGGTTTAGATTAGATATTAAGAAGATACTAGGTGTTTAAAAAATGAGTGGGCATAGCACTTGAGGCTATGGTCTAATGGATAAATAGATGTTAGGATGAAGTTTGGACTCGATGATCCTAGAGGTCCTTTCCAACCCTAATGATTATATGATTCTATCTTCAGTTGGTCTTCATCAGTATCTCTAAAATGCTGAATTCTTCCAGTCCACCACCTCATTTTCTGTAAACTCAAGGTCTTTTCAGGCATGTGAGAAAAACAACATTGATAGTTATCTTTTTGTTCAACTTTCCTTTATTTTTGACAAAATAAAGGATCCTTTCCATTAATTTTCATGTAGAGGAGAATTTTTGTGTGCCCACATTCTGAAATGTGGCCTTATAAAACTAATATGCAGTGTCTTGAGATTATTATTCAGTGAGAAATTATGGTATTTCCTCATTTATTTAATCCTGAGTTAAAGACACCAAATGTCTTCAATCTTTGAGGAATGAAGACTTAGGAAACATTAAAGTGTTTTGACAACATTTTATGATTATGTTGACATATCATAATATAAAATTATCAGCTCATAAGTAAAATGAACACTCATTTTATATACTCATTTTACTATGTGATGTCAAAATGAATGTCATAAAACCAACTGATGAAATTGAAAAAAATAGTTTTAGATGTATCTAAACAAAATATTTTCATGCTGTAAAAATGTAAAACTAAAGTTTAAAAGATTTTTACACTTGCAGAAAAATACCTTTAAAATTAACACATTCCCTTGACATGTTTTTATTTTGACAGGAATTTAATTTTGTCATCTAAAACTTATCTGTCAAAATGTTAACACCCTGTCAGAATGATACTGTTATTTGCAGCCAAACTGCTGTTTCAGACTGGGCCTCCACATTGAGCAGCGCTGTGCCTTACTATCTCACCTCGCAAGACAGGGCTGATCTAGAGCCAGTATGAGCTGATAATCACATTTTTGTGAAATTATCTAGTGCACATGATACAGTTTTTTGTGCTAGTGTTAGGCCATTAGAGGACAGAGAATACTTAATCTTGATTAAAGCCTGTCAGGGCAATGTTATTACTACAGGATGTTTTTTGACAGAATTGAACCCTGTGAGTGTGTGTTTTGGTAGCATCTCTCAGCAATTTTCATCTTGAAGTGATTGTGTTTCTGATCTGGTACTAATAGCCACAAAGAGGGATCTTATGAGTGGTGACCAATGGCCAGTGCAAGCTGATATTTACTATTATGGGTAGATGATACATGGCCATGGCTAACATTGAAATGCCTCTTGGAAAAAGCACTGTTTGAACAGATTTTATATGGAACAGAAATTTTAAACTGTTTATATGCTGTGGTTTAATAGACTGGGGGTTTTTTTGGTTTGTCTTTTTTTTTTCCCCCAGAATCATTTATGTTTGTTGCCTGAGATTTAAAAGATCAGAAAGAAAGAAGATAACCTTGTTTCCCATAGAAGAAAAATGTCTAGTTCCCTACCCAAGTGTTCAGGAGAGTGGGGCTGTGTATGACTTTCCACTTACCCTCCTGCAGTTCCCAGTATGCCCACCTTTTGGGTCTCCTAAAGTCTCCTAAAGCTGTCAGATAGATTTACAGCCTGTTCCCTTAACTTTTATCCATCACTGGTTGCTGAAGAAAGGCACTGTAATTCATACTACACAAGCATCTGACTGAAGCCCTGACCTTTAGAAAGGGTTATCCTGGAAGGTGCACTAACAGGAGGCAAAACCCAGGAAGGAATAATCATTCTCGGTTTTGTTCTATGTTTAGCACACGCAAGTTCATTTGAGTTAGTTCACCTTGGCCAAAGCTTTAGTTAAGCTCTTTTCTCAAGACTGCATGGAAAATCATGAGTGTTATTATTTTATTTTTCCCGTCGTAGCATGCTTCAGCAGAATTCAGTGATTCATAAAGAAACTGAGGGTTGCATATGAGGGTGATTCAGCATGTAAGTACTTTTAAAATCTTAGTTGTAATCTGTATGATAAAGGGAGAGAGTGAAGAAAGGATTCTAAGACAAAAAAATGTCATCTATTTTGGAATGTGGTTCTGGAACCCCATTCTTAGAAGTATTGGTAGAAAAATAGCCTGATGAACACATGGAACCTGCTCAGTTAACATGGTGCACAACCTTAAAAAAGAGACAAGATATTTGGGGCAGGAAGAAAACCTGATGCAAAAATGCCATATTTATGGTGTGTTGCCCTTTCACTTAAGTGCTGTGTTTTTTTTCCCTTATTCAATAGCCAGGCTCTCAGCAACTTTATGTCACGCTAATAAATTATATGATCAGGAAAAAGCTGCGACACCCTCACACCTTTATCCCAATCAGCTAGGAGCACTCTGGCTTTGATTTTCTTTTGTACATAACTTTTTTCCTGAGCTTTTCTGAAGTAACTCCTAATTTATGTTGCTGTAAGTAAGACTCAGCCCAGAAGGCATGGCATATATTCTTATACTCTCATATTTTATGGTTAACAAAAGCTTTTGGCAAAACTACATTTAAAAGCTTGCCAGTTTTGATGTAGATAAAGAGATACAGTTTTCCCACATAACATGGCTGAAGAATACAGCAACTGCTGGAGTCGCATTATTTGTTTTCCAAAGTCACTTGATACTTTTAAAGGGTGACAATTACGATG
Source organism: Megaceryle torquata (assembly GCA_024611175.1). NCBI lineage: Eukaryota > Metazoa > Chordata > Aves > Coraciiformes > Cerylidae > Megaceryle > Megaceryle torquata. The sequence continues at coordinate 119,163 of JANIJG010020883.1, forward strand.
AATTTGTGGCACCTGAAAATACATAAATAACCATCTTGTTCTGTTTTGGTTATTTCCTCTTTAGCAAACTCTGTATTTCATTTTAGTTTTATGGATATGTATGCAACTCACCAGTACAGACTGGGAAGTGATCTGCTGGAGAGCAGCCCTGTGAAGAAGGACTTAGGAGTACTGGTAGACAACAAGTTCTCCATGGAACAGCAATGTGCCATTGTGGCCAGGAAGGCCAATGGTATCCTGGGGTGCATTAAGAAGAGCGTGTCCAGCAGAGCAAGGGAGGTTGTGCTCCCCCTACTCTGCACTGGTGAGAACTCACCTGGAGTATTGCATCCAGTTCTGGGCTCCCCAGTTCAAGAAATACAGGGATCTGCTTGAGAGTCCAACGGAGGGCTAAAAGGATGATGAAGGGACTGGAACACATGCCTTATGAGGAAAGGCTGAGACACCTGGGGCTCTTTAGTCTGGAGAAAAGAAGAAATGTGTATAAATATATAAGGGCTGAGTATCAAGAGGAAAGGGATAGCCTCTTCTCACTCATGCCGTATGATAGGACAAGGGGGAATGGATGTAAGCTGGAGCACAGAAGGTTCCACCTTAACATGAGGAGGAACAGGAACTTCTTTACTGTAAGGGTCACAGAGCGCTGGAACGGGCTCCCCAGAGAGGTTGTGGAGTCTCCTTCTCTGGAGTTTTTCAAAACCCACCTGGATGCATTCCTTTGTGACCTGTGCTAGATGATATGATCCTGCTTTAGCAGGGGGACTGGACTCAAAGATTTCCAAGGTCCCTTCCAACCCCTGACACTCTGTGATACCTGTGAAACTCAGCATTTCATGGCATTTGTCCCTGTGTGATCCTGTAATTCTCCTTTCTTCTAATGGTACATGCTCATGTATATTCTGCACTTCCTGCAAAGATTTTGCTGATGATTGTATCATGCTTATACTTGGAATGTCCTGAGCTAATACAAAGCCTTTCAGCAGTGGAGGAGGACCTTGCAGTCTGCCCTTCTCTAAAATTGATCTACACAGGAAGAAGGATTTAGGTGTATTGTCCTATGCTTCTTTCACCCACTTTAGTGTACTTTGTTCCTGAGGGTCTATTAATGAGGGCATCCTGGGCAGGAATTCCTGTAACCAAGACAGGTTCAGATGAGGGACCAAAACTCCTTGTTGTTTTCCAGCCAAAGAATATGTGTAGGACAAATGTAGTTGCAGCCTTGTCTGTAATTTTCTCATGGGCTCCATCCTAAGGAATCACGTCCATTTTGTTTGAATACAGTTGGTTCTGGTATGTTTTTCAGTGTAATTATGGGCAGATAATGAGCTGTGCCTTGTGACTTGATGCATTACTTGGCAGAAGGCTACTGTTTTACAAACTTGCAAAGAAAAGGAGGGAATTTTCACTTTGTTCTCTGGGGTCTTTTACTTTGGGATAAGTCTAGGTACTTACTTTAGTACTCATGTTCAGTGGGAAGATTGTCTCCTCCAGGCAGGTGCTTCAGAGCTGCCAGTTAAGAGTGAAAGTAGAATAGGCTACCTTGTTGATGTTGAGGATAGTTCTGCAATTTCAATTCACTAGATCAAGGCAACTTACATTCAGTATCATGGTGACTAAGACCTTGTTCTGCCCTTCGGTAAGGAAGGACTATAGGACAGTCTTTGACAAGACATGGCATTGCAATTTTTCTGATTTATTTTGACAGTAGGAGTAGTTACTGTTGTCATAGATGGCAGGTCCTACATCGCTCCAAAGGACTGGGAGAGGGGCATGGCCACTAATGAGATAGCAAAAAAGCAGTAAAAGCTCTTGGCATCACTTTTTTTGAAGTGCTGATGTATTCTAGAAATGATACACAGTACAGACTCAACCACTGATGTTACTAACTTCCATGCTTTTCTCTCAATAGCTTCAATGTAGTCTGGATTTAATGCATAAGTAAAAAGGTAACTTTCTTCCCTGACAAAAATTCATCTTAGCTAGGATTTTTAAAGTGAGCCTTTGGCCTTTCTGGCTCACATCTCAGCATTAGTTGAAAGACAGTAACTGGAACTAACACAAGTCTCAAAGGAATGTGAAAATTGAGAGTTCTATTTATACTCCCAGAGCATATTGGCTCCCAACTCAACATAATATCAGAAGTTAAGATAATATATGTATAGTTGTCCTAGTTTGAGTTAGAAAAGAACTAATTCTGTTTAGTGACTTACTTTTCAGCTCAGTCTCTTCTAGCTAGCTGCATTTTTTGAAGTTAGCAGCATGTTTTCACAGGCAGTGTCTGCTTCTGGCAGTGGTAACACTCAATGTTTAGTTAGTACCAAGGATTGATGTATAGACCAAGGTCACTGCTAAAACTTGTGTACCACACTGGTGGTGCAGAAAGTAAAAAGGTGGACCTATGGGAAGGACCAGACAGGACACATAATTCTAAACTGACCAGTGAGGGATTCCATGCCATATATATCATATTCAGTACAAAGAGGAGGGATCATGAGGGTCAGTCTCTCTTCTTCAATGGCCAGTGTCCATGGAGGACTCTTTCTGTTCTGCCTTTGATCCTGATCTCTGTGTTCCTGAATCCAGTGCCAGAATCCATCTCCTGAATCTGGTTCCCATCTGACACTGAGTCCCGTCTGGGACTTCCCCAGTGGCCTGCTCCACAGCATCAGTCATGGCAGTGACATAATTGCCATAAGGGGGATTGGGTTCCATATTAGTTTTGTATTTATTTGAATATATTCCATTTTATTATTATTCTTTTCATTATGTTGTTTTAGTTTTATAATTCAGAAGTGTCTCTCCCTTATTCCCTTTCTTTTCCCTCTTGGGAAGGAAGAAATATTAACAGAGAGTATCTGTCATCTGTCTAGTTGCCAGCCCAGCTCTAAACCTTGGCAGTAGTATATGTGTATTGTTGAATTTTCCAGGCTGGCTCAGTGGGTTATTTACTGTACATACAGTGATGAAAATAACACTATGGATAATGCACCAGGCTTCCTAACACCAGGATATGAGATTGTTTTCCTAAAGTCAAAGAACTGCAATATACATCTCTAATGAGATGAGCTGGGAACACGTGAACAAGCCACATTATCACAATAGAAGTATAGCTGGAAACAGGAAACAGAGATGAGAAGCAACCATAATGAAAGCAAATTACTTACATGTGTGTTTATGTTGTTTGCATGCTTCTACAAATGAAAGCACATTTTTGTCATATATTTTCTGTTTCTGCCATCTGGTTTTGCCTTAGTTGACTCAATCTGGTCTTTGCTTTTTAAACTCTTTTTTTCTCAAGAGAGTCCTGAACAATTACAATATTAATAATTATAATCACATAATGTAAGCAATTTTGGCAGTTATAAAATTTTCCCTGCTTAGTAAATATGTAGTGGATCTCATACAAACATGATTGGACATCGTGATGACATAGCTATGGCACTGAGATGGAAGTCAGGGCAGCAGTGCTGAGTCTGGCCAAATGAATATCTGAACATACCTAGCTATACCTGAAGATCTGGGGTTTTTTTTAAAGGGCTTTGGTGAAAAACACTTTGCAAGATCTCAAGGTTTATTGAATAAATTGATTTTAACAGCTTCTTTTTGTTTAGAAAGTAGAAACTGACAGGAATTTGAAGGATAGAAGTGTCCTTTCAGATTTACTTTCACTGTAATTTCTTTTCAACTGAATTGGCATTTTAAAATGTATACAGCTACTCTGTAGTCAAACAGTGACTGCAGAAATGATGCCAACATTTTTCAGTTAAGTAAAATAACATTGGGAAATCTGTGATTGGTACATTCTAGTCTGAACTGTATTTAACAACCCCTGAAAAAAGATCAGATTCATCTGTCACTGGCTTGTAAATGACAGCCTTTCTCAAATCCCAGTGCAGAAAAATAAAATGGAGGATCCCAAGAAACTTTGGACAAAAATTAGGATAGTGACCAAAGAGATTTAGAAAGATTTCTGTTGCCTGGGGCAAAACAACAAACCCTTGGGCAATCTTAAGGGGGGACTTAAGAAGACACTCCTTGATAGCTGTGGTAGAAAAAAATGGGGAAAATGAGTAATTCTCTCTTCCTGAAGACAAACAAACCTCAGAACTATCAGGAGTGTCTGTTTGTAAGATTATAAAAACTTCAATTAAAAACAAGTAGGATGAGGGAATGATTGATTGTTTAAAGGAACTGTTTAACTGTTAACAACAAATTGATGCATCTGTTTATAATATAGATGGAAACAAAACTCAGGGTTGTTTGGTTTTGGTATTGTTTTGGTTTTTTTATCATCATGAAACATCACCTTAGGCAATAGAAACATGGAAAATAGGATTGAGATGATCTTTTTGGAAATTCACCTACTGACATATGAGAAAGAAGAAAGGGAAGATGATAACCATGCTGAGAGATAGTACTTTTTTGTTTGAAGAAGAAAGCTCTGATGACTTATGATGCTAAATGCCACTTGGTTAGGTTAAATGATTGCTGGCCTTCATAACACAACATTTGGCATGATTTATAAAGTTGCTTGTGAACTAGCCAGGAGATAGACAGGAGAGTCTTCACTGAACCTAAATCTTGACATATTTTAAATTTTAAAACATGACAGATGAAACATAGAATCATAGAACAATTTGGGTTGGAAAGGACCTTAAAGATCTTCTGTGATCATCTAGTTCCACTCACCCTTCCATGGGCAGGGATGCCTTCCACTAGAATAGGTTACTCAAAGCCCCAACCAACCTGACCTTGAACACTTCCAGGGATGAGCCATCTACAACTTCTCTGGGGAACTTCTTCCAGTGCCTCACTACTCTCATAGTGAAGAATTAACAGTAGTAACTTCAAAATATAAATTGCCACATAAATAATTGGAAAGGAAGAAGATAAATTATAAATGCTAGGGTTATGTGTGGTAGTGATCTTACCAATTGGTGCACCTATCCTTTTGAGAGTAGTATTTGTCCAAGGGATATGTCTTCAAGAAAGAGACATGTAATAAGATATGTCAAAAGGAAAGACAGTAGAAAATTATTTTCTGTCAAGATGATTAAGCACCCACTTTCAAAAGTTTCTAATTAAAAATATTTTCATAGTATTTCCCCACTTCCAAAATGGTTTCTTTTCTCCTAAAAATCTAATCTTTTCCCACTGAAAAGACCAATTCTCACAGGCATGCATTTTTCACAAAAGATCTGTTTTCATTTGCAAATAATGCTCATGGATGAAGATGATGTATTATCATAGAATCATAGAATGGTTTTGTTTGGAAGGGATCTTAAAGATCATCTATTTCCAAGCCCCTGTCATGGGCAGTGACACTTTCCACTAGACCAAGTTGTCCAACCTGGCCTTGAACACTTCCAGGTAAATGCAAAAGTTATGCAAAAGAGCAACAACTACACAGACACAAATGTGAGTAAATAAATAAAAAATATTTTATTTTTTATGTTCTCTATTATCTCTTTTAATTTCTTTTTTCCTTTACTCCTTTGGCTGATACTGATATATAGTTTCTTCAAACTCTATTACATTCAGAGAGTCACTGGTTCCATCTGTCCCATAATAAATCCCACATGCTGACAAGCAGCAACTCTCCTCAGTCTGCAGGGTGCTCCAGACTCTCCTTGACTCCTGGTGCTAGGTGTCCCTGTCCTGGACCATAGGGCTGAGGCTGACTATGGGGCCAGCCCTTGGAGGAGGTAAGTCCGGAGCCTCATTTCCCAGACTGGAGTATTTGGTTCCCCCTGCCTGCTGCTGTACTTCAGGGCTCTTTCACATATGTATGTAGAGGTGAGCCCTTTATGACTCAACCTAACTAGCATTAAGTAATACAATACATTGCAGTGAACATACAGCAAGCAGAAAAGTTAAAACTGTGAAAGAAAACATTTTTAATTTATCAATATATTTTATTCTACAAAGAAATAACACTCAGTGTTGCTGGTTAGGTTTGGATTAGGCCAGTTTTCTATTTTTTCCATAACAAATACTGTGTTTCTTATCGTAATGTAGTTTTGTTGATTGAAGAACCATAAATAAATAAATAAAAATTAATCTGTAGCAGAGTCTTGGTGTTTAGTTAATAGATATAATGGCATTTGTTGAGTGTGCCTAATGAAATTTAGAAAATAGTAGTTACAAGTGGAAATTTGAGAACTAATACTTTGGGGGAAAAAAAGTTTAATCTGGTCAATCATCACTAAGAAGATATTTAGAAAGTGGCCTAAATGTCTAAAATGAACAAACACAGAATCAGAGAATGTTATGGGTTTGAAGGGACCATCTAGTCCAATCCCCCTGCCAGAGCAGGATCACCTAAATTAGGTCACACAGGAATATGTCCAGGTGGGATCTACAGAGAAGGAGACTCCACAACCTCCCTGGGCATCTTGTTCCAGTGCTCTGTCAACCTCATTGTGAAAAAGTTTCTCCTCACATTTACATGGAACCTTCGGTGTTCCAGTTTGCACCCTTATCCTATCATTGGACAGCACTGAGAAGAGCCTGGGTCCATCCTCCTGACACTCACCCTTTACATATTTATAAACATTAATGAGGTCACCCCTCAGTCTCCTCTTCTCCAAGCTAAAGACACCCAGCTCCCACAGCTCTTCCCCATAAGGGAGATGTTCCACTCCCTTAATCATCTTTGTGGCTCTGTGCTGGACTCTCTCAAGCAGTTCCCTGTCCTTGAACTGAGGGGCCCATAACTGGACATGATATTCCAGATGCAGCCTCACCAGGGCAGAGTAGAGGGGGAGGAGAACCTCACTCCACCTACTAACCACGCGCCTTCTAATACACCCCAGGATGCCATTGGCCTTCTTGGGCCACAAGGGCACATTGCTGACTCATGGTCATCCTTCTGTCCACCAGGACCCCCAGGTCCCTTTCTCTATGCTGCTTTCCAGCAAGTCAGTCCCCAACCTATACTGGTACACGGGGTTGTTCTTTCCCAGATGTAAGAGTCTGCACTTGCCCTTGTTATATTTCATTAAATTTCTCCCTGCCAACTCTCCAGCCTGTCCAGGCACAGCCTTCTGGTGTGTCAGCCAGTCCTCCCAGTTTTGTGTCATCAGCAAACTTGCTTACAGTGTACTCTGTTTCCTCATCCAGGTCACTGATAAATGGTATTGAATGGTACTGGTCATGGTACTGACCCTTGAGAGACTCCACTAGATACAGGCCTCCAACCAGGCTCTGTGCCATTGACCACAATTCTCTGACTTCTATCCTTCAGCTAGTTCACAGTCCACCTCACTACCTATTATCCAGATCACAGTTCCTCAATTTATCTGTGAGGATGCTGTGGGGGATGGTATCAAATACTTTACTGAAATCAGGATAAACCACATCCACTCCTCTACCATCATCTTTCCACCTGATTATGTTCCCATAAAAGCTGTCAGGTTGGTCAAACATGACTTCCTCTTGGTAAAATCATGTTGACTGCTCCCAATGACCCTCTTATCCTTGATATGCTTGGAGACAACACCAAGGATAAGCTGTTCCATCATCTTTCCAGGGGTGGATATGAGGCTGACCTGCCTATAGTTAACCAGGTCCACCTTCTTACCCTTTTTGAAGACTGGAGTGAGATTTGCTTTCCTCCAGTCCTCAGGCACCTCTCCTTTCCCCACAACTTACCAATGATGATGGAGAGTGGCCTAGCAATGACTTTCACCAACTCCCTCAGCACCTGTGGGTGCATCCTATCAGGACCCATAGATTTATCGTTGTTCAGATTGATTAATTGTAGTTTTTTGTTTGGTTTGTTGTTTGGGTTTTTTTTAGTTGTTTTTTAATTGAGTTTACAAAACATGCACCAAAGACAATTAGAGCATGTGCTAGAAATCTTACTGGAGACCCTCTTTTCTAGGCAATATCAAGCATTATGGAGTTCAGAAAAAGAAACAGGAAAGTGTTAAAAGTTTTTAATGTTTTTCTGAGCTGTACCTGTATCTGGATTTTATGATTCACTTATCTATGTTGTGCAATAATGTTACAACAATATTTTATCCATGACAGATTGAAAAGAAATAGAGTTTTCAATTGTTTTACCTTACCTAAATTATTATAGTTGTCTTTAATATTTTCAGAAAGATAAAAAGATGTAGAACAAAATTGCATTAAACAATGTGCCAAACTTTTAGAAGAATGTTTAGCTTCTAAAAATATTACAATGTTGGCTTTTAAAACTAAGAATTTGATAGGGAGGAAAAAAAGTGATCTCATAAAGACAGGGAGGAAGGAAAAGCTTTGGTATCTAAAAATACCTGGATACAGATATTATTTATTGTTGCTTTTCATCTAGATTGTCATGGTGAATTTTTTTTCTATCAAAAAATTCACAAGTGAATAAAGAAGCAAGTGAAATAAATGTTTTGAAGAGGTGCAGTTATGAAGTCTGAAGTAGTATTTCCAGCTTTTAATGTTACTTGTCCTTTACCCACACTGTAAATTAGTATGTTCTTATGTATGACTAGTATATATAAATGTATACACATTCGTGCATACATTTGTGTGCTCCTGGAATTAACTATCATACTATCATGCATGTACCTAAGAGAGTACTTAGCAAGCTTCAGTTCTGGCATTTCTTATTTTCACATGCTCTGCTTTGCAGAAAATTATCCTTTGACCATTGTTCTTTGGTATGTCATGATGATGACTCTTATTTGTCTTCATATGCTGCCATGACATTGGAAACTGAAACAGAATTACTTGTCACTTGATTTTAATCTTCATGGTTGGCTGTAGAACTCATTCGGTTTAGCAATTCTCAATACAGATATTCTGTTGAGGGGAGATGGTGGCACTGGGCTGAGATAACTAACCAATGGCTTGTGTAGAATGTTTTTATAAATAAGTTACATTTGATGCTGAATATTTCTTTGATCCCACTTACTGTATTTCAACTCACAGTAAAAATCTATTCTTCTTAAGAATCTTCATTCAATTTCTCATATCTAGAGTCAGTGTTGAAAGCCCTTGATTGTACTGTAACATGTTACTGTGGAGACAATACAGTTGGTAACAGTACTACTGCTAGCTGGGTAAGATGTTAACAAGGGGCTTTGGAAACTAACTTTGAAATGTTTGCTTAACTTCCCTGCCTTTATCATGATAGTCACCTCTAATGAAATACTCAGCAAGCTTTAAGAACCTCAATAAACTGAACTGTGATGCTGTGATATTGATTTTTTGGTTTTACAATAAGATCCGTGCTCCTTATTGGAGTCCTTAGTTTTCTGCTCTCACTATGTTTTCTTTTCCTTTAACCCCCACAAGTACCCTTGCAGGCAGAGATGAGTCTAGATTTCTTTTGTGTCCTACACTCCCTCTAACCTTCATTTTCTTAGATTTTTTTTTTTTAAGGAATCTTCAACCTTCTTGTTAAAAAGGAAAGGTACATTAAGATTGCTGATTTCTGGAATGTTTTATTTTCGATTAATGAAAATAAAATATTTTAAAATATTTATTTAAAATATTAATACAATTTTTTTCATGATTCATTTTCCAATTAACATTTGCTTAATGTCATCATATTTTATTTCCTTAACTTTCTATCTCTGCTTAACAATTTTATCTGCAAAATCATCATACCTGAGCAGTGTGGGTTTAAATGCTTTTTCTTTTCCTTTTTTTTTTTTTTTTATGGGAATCATTGCTGCTTCATATGGTGGGGATGTGGGAGAAGAACTTCCAATCTTGTGCAGAAATGATTAATTTTCATGTTCAGAATTTATCACCAGATAAATAATCTCCTTGGCAGCTCTGCAGATAGCCATGCATCATACATCTCCTAATACAGTTATTTCCTGGAGGAGATAAATGTAAGCTCTATTCCAACATCAGAATACTTCCATGAGATAATTGTGCTCACATTTATATTACTACATGTGAAATTTGACAATGCACACAATCAATTAATTTGCGAATGAGGAATAAACAACACTGTAAATCTTATTAATATGCCTTGTTTCTTCTTCCATAATTCATGGATACTGCAGTAATCAAATGTATCACTGGGGAAAGAAGCATTAAAATTCTTGAAATCTTTGAATCCTTTTCATCCCTTTTGTTTAGCTGTCCTAATCTAGTGTGAGCACAAAGCATGTATATTCAATTATATTCCTTAAAAGTGCTATTTCTAATTTTTATTTTCATTTCTGTATATGCTTTTAAGTGCTGTGATATGCCAGTTGAACCCATATTTTCCTAGACTCCATATAACTCCAGCCTTGGACAATCACAAGCTCTGAAAACACAAACTGTAATTCATTTAGAGAAGATTTTTAAGTACATTCTTAAATAATTAAGTCACTTTCTATGATACAAACAGATATTTTAACCCAATGGCTGAAAGAAGTGAACATATAGAACTGCAAGTCTAGCTTGCTATTGGTTACAGAAATAGTTCTAACCCTCCAATCTCAGTTCTCTTTTTTTGTCCATAAATTCTATTTAAATGAAGGAGGATACATTTCCTGGATATATTTCAGAGATAAAAAAATGTCAAAGCTCCAGATCTTGGCCTTTCTTTTTGAGATTATTGTAAAACTTAGTTTGAGTAGTCCATCTAGCTCAGACTTCCCATTTAAAAAAACAGGCAGAGGACAAAAATTTTATCACTCTTAGGTTTACATGATTCTTGTTGGTATAACTGTTCCATCAGTGTTATCAGTGATATGTTTAATCTGAGCTGCTTGTAAATAAGTCTATTCAGGCAAACCCAGATCTACCAATTTAATTCAAGCTGTTATTGATTTTCATGCTTTTCTGATGAAGAGGAAAAAGTGTAAAATCTATGTATTGCTGCAATGTACATTATAGGACAAGTGAGGGTAATTGTATCTATTTTTGAAATCTGCACAGTCATTTAGAAGAGATGCCAAATGATTGATTTATGAGTATAGTGATTTTGTGTCTGGTAAAACAGCAGTTGGGAGTTTGCAGTGTACCTGTGGTTGTAGGTATCCCCAGAAAAGCATGCTGTTCGTTAATGTATGAGTTCCACCAGTGCTTTTTATGCTGCAGGATGTTAATTTGTCTTCTTCCTGGGGTCATATTACAGATGATCCTTAACTGTTTTCTTGTGGACCTAATATTATGCAACGGAAGATTTGCTTTAAAGCTTTCTGTCCTCTCAGAGTAGGCAGCCTTAAAAATTACTTTGTATAAAGTTACTGTAAAAGTACATTAAAAACCTTAATCAGAATAGCTAAACCAGTAAAAATTGTTTATCGCTGCATATCTGAAAATCATCTAAAACCATTTCTTACCACTGTACCAGCACAGGCAAAAAGCATCACAAATGGTGCACACTTATTGATACCTGTATATAAAAGTTGATTAAAAACAATTTATAAACATTTAAATTTGAGGAAAAATATGAGTGTTATAATGTAATAAGCTGAACTGTAATATGAAAAAGACTTGTATTTTATTTCATTTACAGGTAATATGTCGACTATGGGTAGATAACAGTCCTTGCAAAAGTAATTTGACAACAAATAGTGAATGTTTAGTTATTTTCATGTGTCGAGTAAGCATGTCAACAGGAAATAAATAGACTATGTCCTTGCTTTATGAGCAAGACTAAGTGTCTGAGTCTCTGGTTACTGAGCATCACTTACTGGGATTGCTTCCACACTCTGAAAACTTCAGACCAGGCAAAGGATGAAGATAGCCTCTTCAGATGTTACTCACCATAGTTGCTTATATATTTTATTCATAGTTTCTTACACAGTTTTTAACTCCATTTGAGGTCACGTCCTCAGCTAGTGTAAACTGATATTGATATATTTAAATGAATTGTACTATGCTAATTTATAGTAAGAGCAGGTCTTCCTACACTTTCAGTTGTTAATTGCTAAGGCAACTGCAAATGTTCTTATTTATGAAAAGTTCTGACAATAAAATCAATTCCTTTGTACTTGGAGTTCATGTTGTGTTTGAGTAGATTTAAATTAATTAGACAGAAGCTGATTGTATAAACATGGTTGCTGTTAGCATTCTAATTAACAAAAACAACTCCCCTTTGACAATGTATCTTCCCACCTCCATGAAGGAAAGCTAATTTGACAAAGTCTTCTGATTATTTTTTCTTGTTAAAACTATGTAAACCTTATGAACAAGCAAATAAAGTAATTTGGCTGGAAAAGGACTTTCATGATTGCCTGAGCGAGAGTATATGCATACTTCCATGGTAGAGTTTTATTATATTTAGCTCTGGGTGTACTATTTGTTAGAAAACACTTGTCCTGAAAAGTGTCATTGTCTGGCATTTCTTTCCAGAACAGTGTATACTTTGATTTAAGGTTTTAAATGAAGATGTATATATTCTGGCTGCTAATGAAATGGACTGAAAGCTGATGATGGCCATAGCTGGGGAGTGAATTAACTGTAGAACAATCTCAATATGTGCTTTTGAGAAATGATTCAGACAATCGTTCCCTAAAATAAGATCATTCTAAAAAGGAGTAGCTTCTGGCTTACAGTTAAAAGTTTACTCAAATATTGTCAATGCTGAATCACTTATGTAACCAAGTGTTTTTGCAGTTGGTGGATGTTAAAAATATTATATGTGCAGTATATATCCTTATGAATATATCAGAGGAAATATAATTTTAAAGCGGAGGGGCAGAAATCTCATGAGACTTTTCTCTAACAGCATTTCCAGCTTTACAAGCTGTCTTGCGTGACACACAATTCCTGCAGCATGTGCATCCCATTTTTTATAGTCTGAAACAATGGAATAAGTGTGAACACTTTTCATATTTAAATGAATCTAAACCAAATGTTTTGAGATTTATCCATCCTATTTCATTACAAAGCAATTAAACATTTCCAATTGAAAATACTTCTATGGTTTACCATGTTCTACTGGTAGACCTTTGAAGAGAGTGGACTGGTTGCATCATCATTTAGCAGAATTTGGACAGCTAAGATCTTTAGGTGCCCAGGTAAAGGTGCTTTGGAAGCAACTCTTTTTATCAATAACTTCAGCGCATTTCTGCCAATGTAAATGAATCTGGTCCAGTGCATAACTGTCAATAAATTTAATTAGTTTAATATTTAGTATCCACCCACTGTAACTGAGAAAAGGCAATGCCATAAGTTTACAGAGAATCACTTGGGATATCTACAAATACTTGAGAAATGTCATCAGATCTTTCAACAAATGGAAAAGTAATCCACATTCTTTAAAAATGCTTAAAGTTTATTGGCATGTGAACACTTTAGCTGAATGGATAGATGAAGAAGAATGAAATATTGTGCAATCACTTTGGACAGTTTCATTCTTCTTATTCTAGAAATGGTCTGGTTAATTAGCATGCTGTAAACACAACATTTGGCTGTCTGATATGCACAGCTGTACACTTTGTGCTCTGCTGGTGATCAAGCTACACAACATGCCACACTCCAGATGCTTTCTGTATACTAGCAGAAGCAGTATCTTTACTGCTACTTCTTTTTTTTTTTTTTTTTTTTTTTATTCCTTAAATTCAATATAATTCACAAGTCAGGAACTTAGGAACTTGAATCATTACATTTTAACATAAGGTTATTTTAGCTCAGGTGAGTTTTCCAGAGATGATGCTCTGTAAACAGTAGCATATAAAAGACCCTCATGAGAAAAATAGCTTTGACTGTGTCCTTGTTTGAGTGAGAACAGAACTAATCCTGTCCAGTGATTTTTCTTTTCAGCTCAGTTCTTCTAACTAACTGCACTGTCTGAAGTTAGTAACATCTTTTCACAGACAGTGCCTGCTTCTAGCAGTGACAACAGCCCATGTTTAGAGTTAGTACCAAGGATTAGTGTGCAGACCAAGGCCACTGCTGGATCTTGTGTGCCACGCTGGGGGGTGCAGAAAGTGAAAGCCTGAACCTGCAGGGAGGAGCGGACAGGACAGGTGACCTAAAACTGACCAATGATGTATTCCAGCCCATATACATGATATTCAGTATAAAGCTGAGGGATCACGAGGGTCATGTCCCTCTTGGCCTGCTTTGCCAGCTTTGCTTGGCTTATCTCAGGTCCTCTTGTGGTTTCTTCCTTGGAGCATCTGAGGAGGACTCTGTCAGTTCTGCTTTGATCCTAGTCTGTGGGTTCCTGAATCTAGTACCAGAATCCAGCTCCTGAACACAGTTCCCATCTGCTGCTGGGCCCAGTCTGGGACTCTCCTATTGCCTACTCCACAGCACCAGTGATGATGGTGATGTAATTGCCATCAGGGGGTGTGTGTGTTTGATACTGGCTTTGTATGTATATATTAATTTTTTATTATTATTATGATTTTCATTAAAGCTCTTCTAGTTTCCTTTTGTAATCTCTAAGTCTCTCTCCCTTACTCCCTTTCTCTTTCCCTTTGGGGAGGGAGGGTGGTTAACAGAGAACATCTGTTATAGGTCTAAGGGTCTGCCCTAACCCTAAACCATGACAGACTGTAAATCCTAGGTATAGATAAAATCATACGTCAAAGAAGATCTAGTGGTACGTTCTCATGGAATCTAATTAAATAATTTTAACATATCCAGATTTCTGTCACTTTAAGCTTTTGGACAGTTAGAAGACTTTTAAAGTGTTCTATAAGACAGAATGTGCCCAATGTGTCCCAGATCTGAGAAAGTGGAATAGTTGAATAGTTTAAATCACATAATATCAAGGATCTGCTGGTGATACCTTCTCTAAGATTAGAGACTAGTTCTTACTACAGCAAAATTGTTTACTGATCCAACTTCACATACGTTTTCTGTTCCTCTGAGGGAGCTTGTTGTGTACATTGGTGGGTGTCCTTTCCTGGATGTCCTCTTCAGGGCAGCAGGTAACTGTATTCTATTATTCACCCAACTAGGGTTTTTTTTTGTTTTTCTGTTATAAAAGATACCAAAAAAAAAAGGCACAATAATGAGAAACACTACAGCAACAGGGTGCAAGTCTAAAAGTAGCAGTCTTGAGGCTAATAGTGACCTTCCGGTAAAGAAGTCATACTCTGAGTAATAATATATCATCTTTGCCACAAAATTGTTATAACACTTCTATAAACATACTGGCAGCATTATTAATCAAACTGTTTATATACAGAAAGCCTTTATCTATGATATATTTGTTTTATCCTAAAAATTGACAGTTTTATTCTGACTGCAGTTTCTGGTATCCCAAAAGAGCACTTGCTCATTTTTGTTTTGTCTTCTTCCAAAGCAGGAACAATTATTACAAAATCTATGATTGTAAGGTTATGGTTCCTATTTTATTCAAACAGTTTAAGGGAGTAAAGTCACATTCTGTTCAGAAAAAGACCCACAGTGCTATCAAGAGCTAGCGGAAGTTATAAAAATGTCCATCATCTTAAATAAGGTAAAGTTTCTTATGAATCATTCACCTAATTAGATAGCTGATAGTGGATTCCCAGGGAATGTTAATCATGTTGGGCAAGGACCATTTTCTGAAAAATGATGCCTTTGACTCTTGTGCCCTTAGAAGTAATGCTTTTAGTGCAATTTTTTATGTTACCATGAAATAGTGTTGTCATGCTGGACCATAATGGCAGCTTATAGAACGTCTATAGGTGGATTTAAACAATATTTTCAGGGCTCAAGATGGTGTCCTTGAAAGTCTCGTTGCCTTTGTGTGCCCAGATGTCACTCAGGCATAGGGAAAAGTTTCAGTGGAGCAGGAAGAGCATTCGATTCTCAGAGCTGGCCAGGGTGCTGCAGCCTTGGGCCTGAGTGAGGCTGAGGAAAACTGGGGAACCCAGCAAGGCAGCTGGAGCCAGTGTGGCCATGGCCTCAGGTATGGGATGTGTCCTGACCTGGTGCTGTAGTGCCTGCCTGGAACAGACAAGCTGATAAACAAAAGCACTGATCATTGCTCTAGAAGGAAACTCCAAGGACCCCACCCGGAGTACTGTGTTCATCTCTGGGGACCCCAACACGAGCTTGTTGGATTAGGTCCAAAGGAGGCCCACAAAAGTGATCGGAGGGCTGGAGCACCTCCTCTATGACAGGCTGAGAGAGTTGATGTCGTTCATCCTGGAGAAGACTCCAAAGAGACCTTATAGTGGCCTTCCAGTATTTAAAGGGGGACTACAGGAAAGATGGGGAGGCAAATGTTTATTATAGCAGGTGTAGAGATAGGATGAGGTGTAATGTTTCAATGAAAGAGAGTAGTTTTAGATTAGATACTAGGATGAACTCTTTTACTATGAAGGTGGTTTCCTAGAGAAGCTGTGGATGCCTTTTCCCTGGAACTGTTCAAGACCAGGTTGAATGGGGTTTTGAGCAACCTGATCTAGTGTCCCACCCTGTGATAGGGAGGTTGGAACTAGGTGATCTTTAAAGTGCTTTCCAACCTAAACCGTTCTATGATTCTATGACTCTGTTGTGGAGTAGCAACAGCTGGCATGGAGGCTTGGAAAGAAAAAAGAACTTGACTGGTGTCTGCACAGCCTTGATCCAAGAAAACAGATTTTTCCTACAATCTAGAAGGATAAAACTGTGGAAAAGGAAGGTCAGACTGGTTATACCTTTTGCCCCTAAGAGGAAACCTTTTAATATAGTTACAAATGACAGCTCTTTCGGCCAAGTAATAACTTACTATATCATTGTAACCAAAGGTCATTTAGAAAATTTCTGAGGTAAGTTTGGGACTCAGCCATACATCAACTCATATATAAATCCAGTCATTCTTTAGACTTCCTTAATAATGATTTATTTATACTTTGAGCTGAAGGTATGAGATTTATGACTTTCAAGCACTGGTTAGCTAGTGTGTAGAGCAGGATGCATGCTTTCCTATTCCAGCGGAGCACAACTTTTTCAACCTTTCGCTTGTGCGCATTCAGATTTTAGTTCCTCCCAAGACCACACTCCAGTTGAATTCTGCTGTAAGGATGGATCCTGCTATGTGAGGACTTGTTTGCTAGACACTGAAATAAGAACCATATCTCTTTCCTCTGTGGCAACCAAGAACCTATCCAATGCCATACCAAACCTTCACTGATGGTTTGGACCAGTTTTTAATTGAAGATTAGGTCTTAAAAGGCTTTATGTTCCTTTTCAAATTCCCTATTCCGGCCTATTCAGACTTAAGCACAGTGATGCACAGTGACAGAGCTCTGAAATAGAGCCATTAGTGACACTGGTGATTAACCTAAAAGCAACAATGAGTGGTAGGAATTGCTCATGTGTTGAATGGAAGATACAAGTAATTTTGACCCTGTGTTAGCTGCTGACGGGAAGAACTGTATGTACCTGGTCAATTCAGTAGTAAAGAGAGGCTTTACCCTGCTAGTTTCTGAACATCCATGACTTCTGCAGCATAAGAATTTCTAAAAAGCGTTTAGACTCCTTGAAAAATCTGAGTCCCTTTAAAATCAGTGAAGGATGAGGGCAGAAAATGTCTTACAGAGCATCCCTGTGATGGGTTTAGTTTGGACCCTACTGGGACATGACACTCTTTTGTGCTAGAGAGGTATAAAAAGCATAGGTGAGCAGCTGAGAAGAAGCATCAAGAGCTGCTGACTCCCTTGGTCTCTATTGTTATATATGTAACCAGAGACATGGATTCTTTTTTGCTGATGTCATAAGATGGTCTTTTGAGTCACCTCTGAGCCATGTTGTTCACAGCTGTACAGGGAGCTGAGTCAGTTGCCTCTTTAAAGTCCTTTTACAGCAGGAGTGCAGGGTTGATAATGACATTACTTTGTTGAAGTGTACCCATATCTCCCTTCCAAAAAATTAAAACTGGAAGAGAAAATGGGGAACCAAAAGATAGTCTATTCCAAATTAACTGTGCATGCACTCATGGGTTGTGTGTGTGCAGAAAAACATATTTCAATAATTACTTTTGCTTATTTTTATTCTAAAAGCAGGAAAAGGTTCTTTTTACAACCACTAACTCACTCCTTAATAAACTAGAATCACGTTGTAGTGTAACTCATTTCTTCAATGAGTGTAATGTCAGCAGATAATGAGTTGTTGTTTATATATCATGTCAGAAGTATGAGCCATTTCAGTCGTCTGACAAAAAAAAAAAAAAAAAGAAAAGTTTGCTTGAATAAATGAGCTCTTAAAATCCATGATGTTTTCATGTAGATGTCCTAAGTGATAGAAAGGGTAGAAATAAAACCACTGAAAATCATAAAGGATACATCTAGGCCCATTCTTGAAGAAAACAGCTTTTCTGAATGCTCCACTGAGAACCTCCTCAGGTTTAATAGACTGCCTATTAAACTGTAGCGATGCATACTGAAAACATTATACAATTCCTGCAAAACTACTTACTAAAGTTGCAGACCCTGGAAACATCCTTTAATCTTCTGACTGGTTGCTGCAGACAGCTCAGTGCCTTGCTGATTCTGAGCTTCTGGTTGGGGAGCTCACATGTCTTCCATGGAGAGCTCAGGTTTTATGCATCCACAGATGTCTGCTTAAAGTACCCAGGCTCCATTCCCTTCATGCCTTGAGGTTTGCCATAGTGTTTAAATATACACAACTCTTAATTTTATTTTTAAGAGATGTTTCCCTCACTCACTTGGATGAATGTGAAGCAAGAAGAAAAAAATTTGTATAGGTTAATGAATTCTTGAAAAAACATGTGCATTTACTTCCTGAATAATAAAATAAATAAAAGCTCCCAAGAAATCTAACTTCTTTAATATTGTTTTACTTTCCCTCTAATGGGACTTCTTTGGTAAAAGGTTAGGAGATGTTTTCCTTTGTTGTCCTTTCAGGACAACAGCAAATTATAAAAGACCTGTTGGCTCACATTCTTCTCCCTCAGGAACAACTCAGCTTTCATTATCTAAATTTTAATTATTAAGCCAAGATAACACCAGACCCAGACCAAGTATGGGAGTTTTCAGATATATGCACTTCTGCTCATGAAAATATTTTGCAGCTTCTCTTTACGTTTATGAAACCTGCATTTGAGAATATAAACTTATGTAAACTTTTAATTTCTTTCATGCAACTCAAAGTGTTCAACAGATTGTGGGTACTGTTTCAGCAACTTAACTGTCACAGATTAAGAGGTCCATACCAATGGAAATAGATTCTTTGCACTAGTCTAAGTACTGATCATTATAAACTAAACCTGACAACACTGTTTCAGACAGGTTTTTATTTTTCTAGGTCTTAAAGCAGGAACCTGAGGTTTGTAATGATAAATTGACTTGGAAGTACTCACTCACAAAGGCAAAAACACTGAGTGAAGCTCTCCTTATTTCCAGTTTTAATTCCCAAACCATCTTTCATCTTTCTTTCAGCATATTGTGTGTTAACTGCAGGAACATTTCTTTCTCTTGCTCTTTGTACCTAAATGCTGCAAAGTAAAAGCCAGGAAAATGTTTCTTTAACTACATTTTATAACTGTATGAAGTGTGTAGAGAAAGATGAAATTTGGGGGATTATTTGAAATTTCCTGTCAGAATATATTAAGGGCTTCAATTCTGGTAAGTTTTATCACTGGCAAAATCTTAATTTTCTGGCACAAACTGGGAAAAATGAGGCAAAAAGCTGGCCTCACTGACTGTACTGGGAGCAGCCCTCCATCCCTGAGTTTGTTCCTAGAGAAACCCATAGTGAGTTGCTAGACCATTAGGAGCTTTGGAGAGAATCACAGAAACACATAAAAGTAGGGGTTGAAAGGGCCGTCTGGAGATCATCCAGTCCAACCCTCCTGCTAAAGAATATTCACCCAGACCAGGTTGCATAGGACCACATCCAGGAAGGTTTTGAAAGTCTCCATAGAAGGAGACTCCACAACCTCCCTGGGCAGCCTGTTCCACTGCTCTGTCACCCTCACAGTAAAGCAGTTTTTCCTCATGTTGAGGTGGAACTTCCCCTGTTCCAGTTTGTGCCCATTGCTCCTTGTCCTGTCACTGGGCACCTCTGAAAAGAGACTGGCCCAACCCTTGTCCTTTAGATATTTATAAGCTTTGATAAGGTCTCCTCTCAGTCTTCTCCAGGCTAAAGTGATCCAGTTTTGTAGCAGGTGTATCAGCCTTTCCTCATAAGAGAGATGCTTCAGCCCCATAATCATTGTCATAGCTGTCTTCTGGACTCTCTCTGGTAGTTCCCTGTCTCCACTGATGTGATGCAGTACTCCAGATGTGGCCTCACAGGGGCAAAAGAGAGGGGGAGGAGAACCTCCCTAGACGTGCTGGCTACACTCTTCTTACTTCACCCCAGGATACCATTGTCCTTTCTGTTCACAAGGGCACATTGCTGGCTTATGACTACCAGGTCCTTCACAGAGCTGATTTCCAGCAGGTCAAGCCCTAACCTATATTGATTCACGGGATTATTCCACTCTAGGTGCAGGACCCTACACTCGCCTTTCTTGAAATTCACCATGTTCGACACCACACAACAATCTAGTCTCTCCAGGTATTGCTGAATGGCAGCATAGCTTTCTGGCGTATCAACCATCCTTCCCTGTTTATATCAGAATGGGAATCAGAGTTTAGGACAAAGTTATACCTCAGACTAGGCTGAAATATCCTTCTGACCCCATTTATTTTATTGTTTAAAGAAAGTCAAAGCCTCTGCAGGCTCTGTTCTCTGAATTTGCTGGAAAATTGTTGCAGAAGTGCAACCTGGAGGTAGACATGTGATTTGGCTGAAGGCAGACATTTCCTGACACTATTAACATTGATAATATGCTTTAGCAGAGCCTTCTGGCTCTGTGCTATCTTGGCAATTGAAGTAATTTGCCTTTAAGCTCAAGCTGCTATTGCCCCCTAACTAACACCACTTTTCCTATATTTAGCTTGAAATTGAAATCACTTCTTTTTGTGCTGATATTTATTTCTGTAAAGCCTTGGCAATCCTGACCAAAATTGAATCTGCTGATAGTCTATACAAGTGTTCTGTGAAGAAAAGAAGGTTGGCGTAACTTTGCTATTTTAGGCACATGGTTGTTTTGTGGATATGTGTTTTTAAATAAGAGGAATGTGTATTCATTTAGATGGTCCAAGATCAGTCTAAAATTAACAAATGGAGTAAGTCTGATGTTTTGCAATTTGTTACCTCTTATAGGCAGATAAGTGTAGGGACAAAAGATACCAGTAGTATAATAGCAGCTATTTGCATATGGGCTAATTCCTGGAGGGATTGTACACATACTCGGAGCTGTTTCTCTGATGTACCCCAGCCTAAAGCCAGGTAGACTAAGACATTAGAGAAGACCATACTGCAGTAATCTGGGATATCAGAGAAAGAAACATTGAAATAAGAGTAAATGAATGCCACTAAATTAATCAAGCTGAAGTTCTGCACAGGCTCAGAAAGACTGGTGGAAGAGACTCATTAAGAAATCTTCAGTAAGTCTATCTATGTGTAGCTACTGCCACCCATTAGTACTGGTAGTGATCTGACTGGTCTGATGGTCAGATCCTGCACCATGACCCAGGTGGACAACAACCTCACAGCTGAAGAGCTGTATCTTGAGTGTATATCTTCCTTTAACAGTGCTTCCCTGGTGTGTGTAACTATATGATTTGCAATTTAAATGTTCTAGTAATTTCTGGCACACTATTCCAGGTTTTGGAGTACATATTTTATGTAGAAAATTACAATATCTATTTGTGTCCATTGTTGAAAGCAATCATGTTTTGAAGTTCTTTAAAGTTCTTTACTGGGAAACTGCCTGCATTTCAAATTATGCTTCCTATAAGTCCTATCACAACTGATGCCAAATTTCTTCTAAAACTCAGGAAATGGTAATGCCATGACTTTGCTGTTAACACTGAAAGAATGTGCCCTCTATTTTTCTGTTGACTGATGTTTCTGCATTTGTGTGCAGTGACATGGTTGGAGTGAGATAAGGTGTGGGGTTTTTTTTTATACAGCGTGTAGTAAATTTGGATATAGTTTCCTTGGGGATACTGGGAGAAGAAGAAGTTGTACATATCCAATGAAGTTAAACCACATTTATTTATTTTATTATTAAATACATTTTTCACAGTATCACAGAATCACAGAATCACAATGATTGGAAAAGATCTTTAAGGTCATCAAGTCCAACAATTATCTAACTCTACCAGTGTCACTACTACATCATATTCTTAAGCATCCTATCTATATGGCTTTTAAAACCGTCCAGGGATGATGACTCAACCACTTCCCTGGGTAGCCTGTTCCAGTCACTGATAACCCCTTCAGTATAGATGTTTTTCCTGATGTCCAATCTAAACGTCCCCTGGTGCAATTTGATGTCATTTTCTCTTGTCCTCTCAGTCGTGACTTGTGGGAAGGGACCAACACCCACCTATTTACAACCTCCTTTCAGGTAGTTGTAGAGACTAATAGGGTCTTCCGTCAGCCTCATTTTCTTCAGACTAAACCAGCCCAGCTTCCTCAGTTGCTCTTCATAAGATTTATTCTCAAGATCCTTCACTAGCTTTGTCGCCCTTCTCTGGACCCTCTCCAGCACCTCGATATCTTTCTTACACTGCAGCACCCAAAACTGAACACAGTACTCAGAGTGTGGCCTCACCAGTGCTGAGTACAGCAGAACAATTTCTTCTCTAGTCATGCTTGACACATTATTCCTGATGCAGGGCAGGATACTGTTGGCCTTCTTGGCCACCTGGGCACACTGCTGGCTCATGTTCAGCTGGCTCTTGATCAACACCCCCAGGCCCCTTTCTGCTGAGCAGCTTTCCAGACACTCCTTCTCAAACCTGTTGTGTTGCATGGGTTTGTTATGGCCCAAGTGCAGAACTCAGCACCTGGCCTTGTTGAAGCCCATATGATTGGCCTCAGCCCATTGACCAGCCCGTCCAAGTCCCTCTGAAGAGCCTTCCTACCCTCAAGCTCATCAACACTCCCACATAACTTGGTGTCATCTCAAACTTACTGAGGGTGCTTTCAATCTCCTTGTCAAGATCATTGATAAGGATATTAAACAGAAGTGGCCCCAGCACTGAGCCCTGGGGAACACCACTTGTGACCAGTTGTTAACTGGATTTTACTCCATTCACCACCACTCTCTGAGCCTGGCCACCCAGAGAGTGTTTCATCCAGCAGAGTGTGCACCCATCCAGGCCTAGGGAAGCCAGGTTTTTTCATGAGGTTGCTGTGGAGAACAGTATCAAAGGCTTTACTGTCATAGAAGGAGATGAGGTTCATTAAGCCGGACCTGGCCTTCATGTACCTATGCTAACTGGGCCTGATTGCCTGTTTGTCCTGTAAATGGTGTGTTATGGTACTCAAGATGATTTGTTTCATGACCTTCCCTGGCATGGAGGTCAGACTAACAGGTCTGTAATTCCCTGAGTCCTCCTTCTGGCTATTCTTGTACATTGGCTTCACATTTGCTAATCTCCAGTCCATTGGGACCTCCCCTGTTAGCTAGGACTGCTGATAAATCTTGAGGAGTGCCTTGATGAGCACATCTGCCAGCTCCTTCAACACTCTTGGGTGTAACCCATCTTGCTCCATAGACTTGTGTATGTCTAGGTGGTGCAGCAGGTCACTAACCATTTCCTCATGAATTATGGAAGCCTCCTTCTGTTCCCCATCCTCGTCTTCCAGCTGGAGGGGCTTGCTACCCAACAGACAACTAGTCCTGCTATTAAAGACTGAGGCAAAGAAGGTATGTTTCCCCATGCATCCAATAAAGGGTGGAGATTTCTCCTTTTGTTGTTAATGTATTTAAAGAAATTGGGGGGGGGGGTTCTTTCTTCTTTTTTTTTTTTTTTTTTTTTTTTTTTTTTTGAGCTAATCCATTAGCCCATTTGTTGACTGGGTTGGTGAAAGCTCATCCCTCTCTCACTGCACTTTCTAGCAACCTGACACATAAAACCTTCTTTATCATCATGTCTTGCATGTTACAGTGATACAACCTTCTTTGCACCACTGCTGGGTTACAGGGGAAGTATTATTGGCTCTAAGCAGGTCTACTTTATACTCTGCACCCCTCTAGATTCTGTGTTCTTTGGTCCTAAAAGAAGGACCTGGTATGGTGGAGGTAAATAGTTGGTCTCCATGTGTCCATGGCTTATCCATGACTTTCCTGTCACATTTTGCTTGCTCTCTGAGCTTCAGAGTGCTTCATGCCACCTGTACCTTTCTCTCCCTGAGTCATTTTTCCACTGCTCCTTGTGCAGACTGGATGATCTGGACTATTTTCTTCCTATGGAAAAGATATATCTAAATATATTTAGAGTTCTGCTATCTGTTTCAAATGCTGTACCAAGGAGTTAATCTTTAAAATTTGACTTTTCTTTCTAAATATTACTGTGCAATTCACTCTCTCTTGCTCTCCCTCTCCTAATATTATTTACTGGCTACTAGCAAGGTTTCATTTTCCTTTGTACAAAAAAACCCTATTTTGTCAACAGAACAAATCTCTGCTTGATATCATCAACTCAGTTTGCTAATCTAGCCATAGATAAACTGCATAGAATAGTCAACGTTTTAAAACAATTAGTAGTGAGCTACAAACTTTTCCTTGTGCTATCAGTTAGGGTGAATATACACAAATACGGTTGCCCTTACTGCAAAGAGTACAAACTCTGTTAAGTGGGAAATAAGCCTTAGAAACACATTTTAAGGTTTGTAACCTTGGTGGGGGAATAATGATTTAGTAAAGAGCATAAGACTTGGAAGAGAGATGTATAGGCCTATTCAGACAAAAGAATGGCCCCTATTTAGTTCATAAAAGGATTCTGAAACATATTAACATAATTAGGAGTACAATGCTGGGCCAAACTTTGTCAGCTACACTAGTGCCACCACAGCAAGTTCAGTTTGATCTTTACCAGAATATATTCTCAGTAATGTAATGCCAAGTACAACTGGAAAATAAATTTTCTCCCACTTAAAAAAATCATCCCAAATATTTTGATGGTGTCATGACAAAAACAGCTGCAGTCTAAAACTTTGCATGTAAGTAATCTTGATGAGGGGAAGTGCCTTTAACAGATGGGGAGTTACAAAATTTCTAAGAAAAAATCCTCAGCAAATTTCATAGGCATCTGCTAAGAATTTAGCAATAGAATGAATAGATCTGTCCTTTTTGTGAGATGGGGGGTATGAGGATTACTGTTCTCTCCCTCAGCCTTGCTGTTTTCTGGTTTCTACTAAGGGAGAAGGTAATTATAAGCAGCAGACTCTTAAGAACAAGTTGAAACCATTTCTGACTTGTTATAGCCCTCAGCAGTTACTATGCATCTGGCCTTTCTTCTTGGGAAATAAATGGTCCCATTTACATTGAAAGATATTATTAAAATATCAGAAAAAGTAAGTTCACCTATCAGATGAAATTCTTTAGTAACAAACAAGCCAAAATGGGCACAAGTTTCTAGATAAAGGGACTCTGAAAAAGGATTTCTGCAACATCTATCTTGAATGCACTGGGCTTTTCTGTTTCCAGAAGGCCTTTGCATTTCTCCTGGAGTGGATGAATGCATCACCTACATTCCAGAGGAATTCTTCCAATGGAGTATCCAGATGGTAATGTCTGACTTCAGGGGCAGAAGTTGCTCCCCACAAATACACTTACTAGAGGTACATGTATGGCATCAGCAATCAAATCAGTATCTGGGCTCCAGCACAGATAAGATGAAGCAGCACAGACAGATGTGTGGGTTCCTGCAATCCAGACTGTTGGGTCACCTAATGCAGTATACACAAGCCTGGGTTTTAACTGATTCTTTTTCTGTCACTAGGAATGTGTTTATTATTTCTCTTCTGTCAAATAAGGCTCTTCTTACTTATTTTAAGTGTTTGAGCTTACCTCAGGAGGAATTTTGAATCTTCTGATGGGATCAGAGGTTGTGAAACTCTTTTCTCTACAGTTGTATCAGTATGAAGTACACCTCTGTCTATAGAGCAATTAAATATACTGATATGATAACAGCTATAGCACCACAAAATTAAAATCTTTTAACAATTTTGGTGTGGTTAATGACACAGCACTGCAAAACAGGTTCAGTTTGTTAGGAGGATGGAGATTGCACAGGCTTTTTCTTTCCATGATCAAAAAAACTTATTCTGATAATTTTATTTTTCTTTTCCATGTCTGAAAGAAAATAGCAGTTTTTTAATAGGGTGAACATTTCCCATATGGTACAAACATGACCACAAGAAGAGGGATCACAGGATGGACCACAGGAATGGAGGCAGTAGAGCAGCACATACAAGCCAGCACTGCCCTGAGGAGAAAGGACTCATTTCCTCCCCAGCACCTGGTCCTGTCCCTACCCTGTGCCTTGTCTCATGCCAGCTTGACCCTTTGTGGCTGAGAGGTCAGGAAGATCAGGACACTCATCAGGCTGGGCAGCAACTGCCCCTTCTGCCTCCAGCATTAATTTTCAGCTACTTTAGTTCCCTAATGCAGAGCAGGAGGAGCTGGTGGGTAGAGAAGTTAAGGACTACTCTGAGAAGCACTGCTAACTCAACTTGCACCTCTAGCCATGGCCCAGAGCAACATCTGGCAGGTCCCTGGAGAGGAAGAAACCCTGATTTTGTCACTGAAATTTCTGAAAATGTAGTTTATTTTCTTTTGTAGTTAAGTCTGTCTTTGCAGAGGTAGCGGTCTGGTTGCAGATCCTCATAACTCACAATTGTAAAGAAAGAAAAGATAAAGTATAAGCAGGGTTTGTTTTTAGGAAAATTAAAAGATCAAAGACAAACAAGACAAAACAGGAAATCTTCATGTGAAAGTAATTTGCATGGATTTCTAGGGGCTTGAGTGGTAAGCACACATATTGCTCAGGCTTCAGTACAGCAGAACACACCACGTGAGGTGTCGTTCTTGGAGCTGTCAAAGTTTTAACAGAATGTATTTTACCAGTACTTAGAATAATGAATCATACCCCTACTGCATAAACCAGGAACAAATGAAATAATAAATGAGAGCTTTATAAGCTGTTATTTTTTATTTTTTTTTTTTTTTTAAAGGAAGATGATGCCATACCTCAAATTGTGATCTGTACCCAGGTTTTCTCCAGCTGAGGATGAGAAAAAAAGTTTGATTCTGTTAAGTTGTTTAAGTTAGTTACAGTCCTGTAATCTTGCAGCAAGTTTTTTTCCCAAGAGCTGTTAATCCTCAAAACTGTATGGAGAGCAGAAACAAAGGTGTAGTATAAGTTCTTTTCTACTTTTAAATGAATAGTTAAAACCAAAACCACAACAAAAGCCAACATTTTCAAGGTCTAACACATCTTCTCTGTATGCTTGTTATCAGATTTGGTGAGTGGAAAATTGTTCACTGAAAAGGACTGCAATTTTTCTAACCTTTGTGACTGTCACCAAATACAAATAATGGGGGGTGGGGAGTTAGTTTGCAAGCATTTCTCCTGAAATAAAAATAAACAATTTGGACACTCTTCCAGGATGTTGTGCTTATATCTGTTGGTTAGTCATATTTCTGTAATAAATGCCTTGAAAATGCTACACTTGTTTATTAGTGCCAGGGAAAATATTCTCTGGTCTTCCATTTCTCTTTGACATATTATGTAAAAAACCCCTATTCTTCTTATTTAAATAAACAGTACTTTGTTCTTTGCAAAACCATTCATTAAAAAAAAAAGTACTAATGTACTAGTGTTTACAGTTAGAACATCTTGTAGTAAATTAGATGTTTGTCTAGTGCAGTTGTGAAGAAAACATAACTACCTTCATGTGTTAATTTCCATATTTAATTCAAAGTAAATTATACTGTGGTGTTTTGATTCCTGAATTCAACAAGATTTTCATGCCATAGATATATTGTAGTCACAAATGTAGAAGAATTATTCCTTTTAAGTCTTTAAATTATATAATCAGTTAAAAAGAGTTTCTTTTTTTTTTCTTTTCTTAAAATAAATTGATTATTCATTCATCTAAAATTATTATACTGTTATCGAAAGAACAAAATTCAGATTATTTCTGCACTGGGTGGATAAATATTTTAAATACTTTTTTTTTCTGCATATAGTAAGGTTTCTATTCATATATATGATGACATACAGGAAAGAAGTCACAACAGAAAAATAAGACTCAGATTCAGTTGCAATATGTATCTTTGTTTTGAATTCTTCTACCTATTATTTGTTTATGTGATATGATACTCCTTCTTTTTCTTCTTCCTACATTAGTAAACCTGGATCCACAGACTGAGAGCTTATCTCAACCCCCAGTCATGATATGGTGTTGTTATTAGTAGAATTAGTATTCAAAAATACACTGATACCTGCCATATTACCAGAAATCTGTGGTGCAAGCTCTCTTTTACACATCAAGCTTTCTTTAGGGACAAGCTCATGAAAAGGGTACTGTCCATTACTCATTTGCCCATTCAAGGTAAATTAAATGTCTTTTGCATAGTTTTTAATCTGTCTCTGAAATAGAAGACCTTCTCCCTACCTACCTCCTTAGCCATCTTCAATTTCTGTCATGTAGAGGCTAGCCTTTGGCACCAGGCTTGCTAGCTGCTCTCTTCTTGAGTGTTGTCCCTGGCTTAAAAACCTTCTTCAGGCTTAAGATACAGAAGACAAGAAGTAAATTTTATGCCATTAGTTGCAAGGTATCTCTCCTACTCACACATAGTCTTCTAAAAGACCCAACCTCACAAATACAGACCCCACAGCCTTCTAACCTGCTAAGCTGTGGGCAAAATTTACTCTGGAAGGAAGACTCAGCAGAACTGCCCAGTCAACCCTTGGTACTCCCTCAAACTGCAGGTTTATGAGTTACAAATCCACCTGCCCTCCCATGGGCACATGTTAGGAACTTGGCCCAGCCACAGAGAATTCTGCATGCAAAACATGCCCTTTTTGATCCACAGGAGGCCTTTGTGAGGACAGTGACAACTGACAACCACCTTATCATCTCACAGCACATGCATTTTCATGGAAAAAATATGGTAAATATATTTCTCTTAATAGCTACTCTTCTCAATATTTACATTGGCAAATAGGCCTTAATGTCATCAATGAGCAGGGTTGAATCAAGGAAAATTCTGCTTCCTGCCTCTCAGTGGAAGCAATCCACAAGATCCCATAAACTGTCAAGCTGTTTGAGAAAGAGGAGAAGAGCATATAATGACATGAGTGTGTTAAACCACTGTACTGCCAGAAGTTGCTATGTCTGTGCTTCTGAGTGAGCTCTTGAGTATACACCTTGGCTGTCCCCTAACTCTGTGTTGGCATGAAACTTGCACATAAACCAGTCCCAAGTGCCCTGGTTTCCTCAGAAATTAAAGTCCTGTGACAGACAGGAGACTTATTAAGCACCCAGCTTGGATCCAGTCTGGACAATTGGAGGTGACCTGATCCATGGAATCTGCTATGAAGCACAGCTGGAGGTTACTTTGTTGACAAAATGTTGAGAGGAGCTCAGTTCTTATCTTACACAAATCACTATGTCTTCACTGCTTCTCATGATGCTCATCTGATTTAATTTAGCTAAGGATCTGGAATTCCATTGAGTTGTTCTAAAAATAATCTGCGGGATCCCTGTATTAAGATGGATACTGCATCTCTGTATTTGGTGTCAGTGTATCACATAAACAAGCAATAAGCCCTAACTACCAGACATAAAAAGAACATTGCATGGATGGCTATGGATTGCATGGATGATACAGGCAATAGTTACCCTATCCTTTGACTTGGGCACAAAGAGTTTATTTTATTGCCATAATATATCTTTGATGTAACTGTAAATGACACAGAGATGTATTGTCCTTTAAGAAGCAGAGCATCAAATTTAAATTCAAGAGTTTGTATTCATATAGCATGATGGGTAAAGGCACCAGGTTTATCATACTCTTGCAGCAGCAAAATGAAATGTCTTCTA
The DNA here is from genome assembly GCA_024611175.1 of Megaceryle torquata. NCBI lineage: Eukaryota > Metazoa > Chordata > Aves > Coraciiformes > Cerylidae > Megaceryle > Megaceryle torquata. The sequence goes on from JANIJG010020883.1 coordinate 148,965, forward strand.
TTTCAGGATTAACTCAGTACATTTGAATAGCACCTAAGCATTTTTGTCTAGGAAAAGTAACAGTGTTACAGGTCATACCTTTTGTTTCAGTTTACAAATCTCTAGCAAAGCTAAAGCAATAATTAATGACTTTCTGGATATTATTTTTAAACAGAGTGTTCTGTTGCTATCTTAAGAACACTGACAAATACTGACTTCATGACCTGATAAAAATGGTGTGTCAATTATAAGCAGTATTACATGAATACTTGTCAATTTGTTGCCATATGCTCATAAGTTGTTTCAGTGATATTTTTGCATGGTTTTTCATGTATAGATGATCACATGACCTCTCACAGATGTGAAAACTCTGGCAGCTTTGAAAAAATAAGATAATATTAGACTTTTTTTTCTTTTTCCAGTTTAAGCAGAGGTGAGATTTCAATGATTTTGTAAGAAATGGTTAAATTTTGGGTTCAGCATCCTGGTCCTTCAAGTCCCTTTCCATTTTCATAGAATGATTTAAACAATTTACTGTGTTCATATAAATATTTTAAATATGCCTAATTCACTTATAAGACTTAAGTCTTTATTAGAGAAAATGTGAAGTTAAATGCCATTAAATATATATATATATAAAATAACTAGAATCTACTGAAAACAATGATGTGGGAAGGCATGAATTAGCTGTAGTTATTACAAGATATAATTAAGTTTTTTTTTAATATCTTCTAATGAGGGTACTGCTACTGTATAACTTACAAATAAATCAACACTGGTTGCCAGTTAAATAACAGTAAACAATATAGCACTTAATCCTACCAAAAGAACACATCTATTACCACCATTCATGCGTCCCTCTAAACTATGTGCTTCTCAGCACAGGCAAGAAAAATACATTATTTTAACCAATCTACATGCAGAGAATGTGTCAGGATATGGCCATTTGTCTCTGTATAATCACTCTATCAAATTTGTAATGATCTGTGAAATGAAAAAGCTGTGGTTGGTGCTCAAAAAATGCTGGGAATGTTGTGTATAACCCCCATAGTGCATTTTATATAAAGACCTGTGCAGAGTGCTACAAAAAAACACTCTCAAAACAACCTACAACAACAAAAAAGAATGCAAGGAGACTGATATATTTATTGAATTTATTATAATCTTCAGTCTGAGCTACTGACCCTGCTGCTATTTTAGTTTAGTTCACATTCCAAAAGTTCTGCTGACTTTTTTTTTTTTTTTCTCCTACTACCTGGATGAAATTTGAACATAAAAGTTAAAATACCAAGAAAAAAGCAGCTGTGTAAATTTCCCAGAATTTCCTTTGCAAAGCTGCTATTGTGGAAATATAAACTTCTTGATTTTTTCTTAAATCATGCACTAATTTTGTGACATTTCACCATGGCAAAAGGACAGTGTTTTGCACTTATGAACTAAAACTTCCATATCTGTTGTGGAAGAGATCATTTACCTGAAGCCAGAGAAAAAGGCCGATGAGGAAAATAATGAAACCTCTCCACCTGGTTAGCAACACTGTTAAGTTTTGTGGAAATGAATGAGAAGCAAAGTCTCAGGCAGGCAAACTCCCAGTGAATGCAGGGGGAGCTGGCTGTTGCTCCAGGAGGTCAGTGAGACCCTAAGAGTTCCTTACACAGCTGTGGATGAAACAACATCAAATTTTAGCACTCTGTAGAGGTATTGAGCTACTGCAATTATCCCACTTTGTTGGCTAGGATGAAATCTCTTGAGCTTTAACTCACAGACATAAAATATCTACTACTTTTCTGAAAAGGGGAAGATGAATGAAAGGGACCAAGTTGTGTCTTTTAATACTGAAAACTGTCTTTTGTTATTTCTGATTATGATAAAAAAGCAAGGACAGGAAGATTGTGATTTTTTTGGGCAATACCCCAAAGTATGTAGCCATGTGAAGTGACATGAGATACTGCCTATGCCAGAGCATGAGTGCAGCCATTGATGCTAGCAGACATGAGTGTCAAGCTCTCTGTAGGTCTAGACACTGCTTGTTTTTTAACAAGAGAAGTTACTCTTTTAAAAGATCTTTGTAAGAATAAAAGTTCAAATGGAAACATCCCAAATTTCAGTCTTTGTTACTGGCAATGAGCAATAAGGAAAGTTGACACCATTTTTCAATCTGTTTTAAATACAGCTTTAGAGAACTTACCCTTTTTCTCATATAACTATGGACTTGTTGCTCTTTCTCAACAACGAGAAATCTTTTCCTTTAAAGAACAGGCTGTACTGATTGCTCAAAAACCAGTCCTTTTCTTGCCTTTCCGGATCAGGTCAATCATGTACTTTCAGTTCTTTCATTTCTCAGTGACTTAGTACACAACTATCAAATGATATATATTTATAAAAAGGTTTATCCTATGTGACTTAAAAGTTCAAACCATGAATTTTCCAAGATTTGATTTTAAGGATGGCCCTGTATTTAATTCTCCTGATAATTTTCATCTCCCCCATATTTTGTATGTACCCTCCAGAAAAAGAGGTTTTTTTCTGGGCATCACCTGGATTTGCTCGGGAACCCAGAGCTCTCTGGAGGAAAAAATATGTTTTGAGAAGCAGTGATTGGCATGCTGCTACAGACTGAAAACTGACCACCTGTGCAGCCAGTTCCAGTGGGGTACAAAAACTTTCAGATCTTTGAGGTATGGGCTGAAGAAATCACAAGGCAATATATAATGTGAATAAACAATTCTTTACTATTTCATTAATAAATCCTTTATTATGATAGTAGTTTTGCACAAGGATCAAAAAGTAGGGAAAAATAATCTTATATTGAAGAACTTGAAAGTGCGATTCAAATCCACATATTGTACCATTTTTATAATAGTAATTAATAGCCAGAAACTAGAATACTATAGCAGAAAGGTATTGCTTAGACACAACACTTTCACAACACTATTTAGCATCTCAGCTTTCTCTGCAAAAAGGATAGGGATAATTAGAGCAATAAAAAACTATGAATGGCAGCCATGATGTTTAAATGCTTTGAAGAAAATAATGGACATAGATCTGGTTTATGCATACCAGACCTGTGATATTTGCAGCCCATGCAGGAAAGGGTCTCTGTTAATTTTCTGCTTGGGAATGGGGAATAGAAACCAGTGTAAGGACAGAGAGGTGGTGTTACAGACGAGCCAAGCTGCTAAGTAAAAAGAAAACCCACAAAGTGAATGAAGCAGAAACACTTTCCCAAGCAAGCGCTTAACCTGTCTGTGAATGCTGAGCTGACTGGAGCCTTCTGCCTCTCCTCTGAGGGGCCATGACAGCACCTAACAGTTGACCTAGGAGTCAACTGGTAAAGTGATAAATCAGCAACATTAGTAAGAGTCAGCAGGGAGGAAAATCCATTTTACTCTGGCACTATTTCTCAAATAGTAAAGAAATATGAAAGGGTTTTAAGTACCCCATGCAGCACTGAATCAAAGTTTCATTAAGCATTAAAATGACCGACTTCTATGGTAGCAGAGCAGTGTTCATCATTTGAGTGGAAAGGTGGGAGGAGCAGTGGACAAACTGTTCCGTTTGCCAAAGGAGGGGCTCCAATTTTTATGGAAGTGGAATTGAACATTAAGCAATTTTGAGACATCCAGCTTTGGATGCCATAAACACTTAAGTAACAGTGAAATGGAGACACATAATGCCTTGGGTCTGAAACCAGTGGAAACTTAAAGACTAGACGGAACGTGGGCCAATGCTGAGCCTGAAGAATATTTTATCTTAGGCCAAGTGAGGACACTTTAATATTGGTTAGGGAGGAAGATTTAAATGGAGCAAGGAGCAAGAGAAGCAGAAAGGTGGCACGTTAGTATTTTGCACTGTACACGTCTGCATAAGATTTTAGTTTGGTGTTGGCTAGGCTTTTATACGGCTATAAATTTCTTAATTGGCACTATGGGTAAGTTTAATTTGCTTTTCATAAAGGAGTGCATTTATTTAGATCTGGACTTCCCAGTACAGATCATTTCCCTGCATCCCCACAGCAATGCTAGTGTCAATCTCAGACTATGTCGGCAGGCACATTTTAAACATATCACCTGAGTTAAGGATTTTCAGACAAAACAGCTCCTCTCACTCCTGTCTTCCGAGTCTATGGAAAATGCATTAAATTCTCTTGTCCTGAGATGTGCTGCGGTGTCTGCTGACTCCTGAAAGCAATTGAATTTGACTAGGTTTTGCTGAGCCCTACGGAGCTGCTAAGTGCTAAGGGTAACTTGACTCCTGTGCTCGTATTGTTTACTGGAGGTGCATTGATGTCTGAGTGCTATGGTTCCTATCTGTCTCATAGCAGGCAATAACAGAACCCTCATTTGGACCCAGAGCTGTTTTTCTGGTAACATTCAGGTAACATTCATGTCTGGTAACATTCATGTGAGTTTGCTTCCAGAGCAGAGGGAAGACCTGAGTGCAGCTAGTATCACCCCAGTGTTCCAGGTCTCTTCATAGAGAGTGAGAGAGGGTCCTGCAATAAGCACCCTGGCTTTCCCTGCATCTCAACACAGCCCTCTTCATCCCATACATAAGCAGACAGTGGCCAACTGGTGAATTTGGATCTGAGCTTGCTCTGCCATAGCACATATGCAGACAGATAGCTGAACACCTATGTCACATCGGTGCAATATGGGCCAGGGAAGAGTACTTTTAATCAAAAAGTGAAGTTTTTCCCTTGCCCTGGGTTCCTTCAAGGGCTAGTGGTAGCACTGCAGATCTGCCTCCTGTGCAGATCACAGAGCATATCAATGCTGCAACAAATATTCGGTGCTGCGGGGAGGGGCCCTTCTCACTTCAGACCCCAGTAACGTGCAGATCTTTTTCAATCCTTGCTAGTGGCTAAGTCTAAAACTGGCCCAAATTTTCTTCTTCAACCGAAAGATTACTATAAATATTTTTTGTTTGTTTGTTTAAAATATATATTTTAACACAACACATATGCTTTCAATTTTTATAAAAATGTATTGGCAAATTTCTTCTATTTTACTTGCTTCATGGCTCTCTTCAAGTCAAAACTTTCTTTTTCCAGAAGAAGAAAAGCTGCTCATATCATCATCTGCTTTATGCTAGAGCTGTTGACTTTTTCTTAATATCTTGTCTCACTGACTTTTTCTGAGTGTGTGCAAATTTCATTTTCTAACTCAGTAGTCCTGATGTACCCTCCCTGCTCTGACATTCAGCAGCTCTGCTTCTCTGAGGTTTTTGCTGCTTTCATATTTATTGCTTTTGAACTTATTGTTCTGCATTTCCCTTTCTTTTGGCCATCTTTTCAGAGTGATTGGTTCTCCCAGTTTTGATTACTGATGACTGGTCATCTTCTGGAAGAAGGAGAGAAATGCCATCAGATCTCTGAACTCTGTGTATTTGCCCCACAAGTTCTACTGAACTCTCAAAATCTGTGTTAATCCTCACAAATAACCCTTAGTCTTTTGCCTCTTCTCACAACTTCCTCCATATCGTGCCCTGTGTCTCACTTTCATATGCCCTTTGCTTTAATCTGTCTTGCCCTATGCACCCCTCTGAGAAAAGAAGGATATTGACATTGCAGGAGATGGGCGGAAAAGAAGGATCAATAAATCAATGAAAAACAGTCTATTTCATTTTTTCAGACTGTGCCTGTATGAGAAACTAATTGGACTACCGAGGGTAGCTACAAGATTGTGCATCACTGGATTTTCTTTTTCTTTAAAGAAAAAAAAGGGAGAAAAAATAGGACATTGCAGAGGGCATATTTATTTCAGTATTTGCAGGCTCTCTCATATGACAAGATATGACATTTTAAAGCTTTTGTTTGAGAAAACTCAGCACAATTCTGTATGTATTTTTAGATTGGTTACAATATGCACTCCTATGAAAGCATGAATGTGCATCTATTAAAGACACTATGTACTCAGGTCTTGCTAAAAATTCTTCACCCTTGCAAAAGCACAAGGGCTAGAGAATGAGACCAGGGAAATGATACAGAGCTGTTCTTTTCTGTGATCTTGGCACAGTTAACCTGGACAAATAGTTTCCTGATTAAGATACGCAGATGAAGAGCCTTCCTACTTTTACAGATCATGTCTTTTCCAAGACAGATGCAAGATACTGGGATAAAAAAAAAAAAAAAAAAGTATATTTTTATATCAGAGTTTTGATCATTCCTTATTGTTATGGGCACAATTATAGAAAATTAACAGTTTTATAGAGGTCACCGCACACGTGAGTTTGCTGTGAACAGATAACCATGCAGGCTCGAACAGGGACAGAAACTCACCTTTCAAATTACACCTTGGCACAATTAATCCATAAATGAATGAAATGGTGGTATGTTGCAGATCCTCCCTTTGTAGATTCTCCTGGCCAATGACACTGCTTCTCCTCAAGCAAGTTCAGTGCTTGTCTTGCTAAATAGTCCTACTGAAGTCAGCTGGGGTTACTCAGTGGAATCACACAGGGAGCGTTAACAAAATTGAAGTCTAATGCATATACCAGTTGTTGCACTCACCAGCATGGCTGGAGACTTTTTAAGCTTTTTACTGTGGGATTGTACTGGCCTTTGGAATTTTCTGGACTTGTATTTCAGAATGAGAGACAACTTGATGATGACAAGGTTTAAGTAAGATCTGATTAGCAACACAGCATTATTGAAATTATTATTTTCTCTATACTGTGCAGTGGATCATGGTGCAGGGATGCTTTGACACCACACCAACAGCAGCTGCTGCATCATGCAGCACACAAAAACAGCAGCCTGTACCTTGCAGATCCAAGGCTCAGTTCTTCAGCAGTACACAACCTCACACCTCTAGTCACTCATCACAGTAGTTCAGCAGCATGTGCCTGGCTGACGCTGCCTGGATTGCTGCTTGATGTTCACACTCTGCCAACACTGGTGGAGCAGGTAGCACACTGTGAGTGGCACACACAGGGACCCCACAGCTGCAGACATGCAATACTGAGAAAACCAGCAAATGTCTAAAGTGGACCATTTCTACACTTCCATGCAGTCTAAGTTTTGTGACTAATAAGTATTGCAATGCTATATTCAGTGCAGAAACTACCTTGTTTTTTACAGACTTGGACAGCTGGGCACCAAGATAATTCTCTTATACTAGAGAATAAAAGCTGGCTCTGTAGCATAGGCAACAGGCCTGTGTCTTTTTAAGGTGTAGAGAAGGAAAGGTTCCATCATATATATAAACCTAGGTTTCCATTACTTTCCCCTTCTTTCTGAAGGGAAACATGAAGTTCATGTTCCCATCTCCCAAAACCAGAGCTTCAGCTACTGGGGAGCTAGACTGTATGCTAGCCTAGATAGAAACTACTACCTACCTTTCCTGTATAAAAAGTGTATGAAATAATATAAAATCTGTGTGATCATCAAGTGTCCAAAAGAAAAGGCATACTTCTGAGTGGCTGGATCACCAGGATCCAGCAGATCCAGGATCACCAGCAGACTTGACCCACATTCCTGCTGCAAGGTCTCTGTGTATAACACATGTTGTTGAATGTTATGATTATTATGTTATAGTAATGAACTCATTCACTGCCATACCAACACAGGATCTTTTCAGCTTCTGTCTTCCTTCAAGCCTGAATCATGTCATCTGTCATCTGTGCAGATACAAGATTTTCTTCAGGGCATGGTGGCTGCCTTGGTATGAGGTTGTTGTGCAGACAGATGCTGTGGGAAAAAGAGTCCTCTCAGCATCCTGGAAGGAGCTAGTGTGTTGGAGCAGTTGGAGATTGGGGTATGGCATGGGACCCTGCTCCACACTTGTTAGAAGGCCCAGGGTATTTTCTATTAAAATTTGAAGGGTGGAAGGAAAATGTTCAGGCTGATAATATTTTGATGTTCCTGGTGAAGTGTTACACATCTGCTTTTATCTGTTAACATGTATATGTTGTCTATTAACATGATATTTACTTGGACTTAAAGAAAGAAAGACATCAGTTTCCCTATCATGCAACAGTGATTACTGTAATCCAGCAGCATTGCAATAATCATTCAAAAAGTGAGTCAGTCAGACAAATAAAAAGAAAACGCTTCCCAAGTCCTTATTGTTCCAGGAATTAGTATAATCTTAATCCTTTTTTTTTGGATGAACACAACTGGTTACAATTTTTTTGTTTAAATATTATGTTTGTTTAAACCTTCAGATTTTTAATGTCTGAGACTGTATACCAAATGAGAAGCAGACATACACTTACAGCTAAATTTCAGCATACAAAGAAAAATTTGTCTTTTTTTTTTCCAAATTAACATTTCCAATTTTATCTGAGTGCATCTTTAAGAGAAGTTGAAAGCAAAAAAAAATACAGATCAAAATATTTTTTTTAACTGAAACATTTTATTTTGGCTCATCTGGTGAACAAAAAGTCAATCCATCCAATTATTCTGATGAAGTTGCTATTTTTCTAAAGTTCATAAAAGGACTGCCTGAGATATTTATAACCTGAGGCTATTGATTCTTTATTTGCTAGAAATATCCTTACAATGTTTTCATTAAAATAAGCCAAATTATAACATAAAGATTGCATTAAAAGCTTTAATTATCCAAATCCTCACTGAGACAAAATGCATTATCCTCAGCTGGCATATGGTAAAATGAAGGCAGAAAAGTAATCTTAAGAGAGGGTTGATTAGGACAAGTGTTTCCATATTTCAGTCCAGATCAGGAAATAGTGGCATTCCTGTTTTCACTCTCATACTTTTATTTTTCAAGTCCATAAGATATCTCACACTGTTATACTATCCCCCTCTTGAGACCAAAAATAATGGAGTAAATTAGTATAGAGAAACCACAATAACAGGTGGAATGATGTTTCATTGGTTTAGTCTGTGCAGAGAGAGAATAGTAATGCCAGAGACCATCAGTGCTGTGTGAGAAGAGCTGACAGCAAAATTCTGGGACACACAAAGAATTTCTTTATAAAAGGAAAGTTTCAAAGTCCCCAGTGTTACTCTAAGCAGAATAAGAAAAAGGATTAGGGTTTTTGTTTTCTTTCACTAAAGACTCAGTTGAAAGTAGGAGCAAAAACTGTTTTAAGAGAGAAAATCTGTTGACCTTACTATAGGCAAGAAGTTTAAACTATCAGTTAAAGAGAAAAGTAAGAGTCAGGTGAACTTATAAAAGCTGTAATGAGGTGGTATAATTCAGTAGCATTTCAGTAAACTTATTGTTTGAAATTTTCACTAAGAACCAGAAAGAAAAAATGAAGCAGCTCTCTATTTTGATCTCTCTGCATGATTAGTTGTGTGCTTTCTGAATCTAATAAAGCACACATTGCATTTAGTTTGATGTTGCATACCTTTTTTATGATGTTGATCTCATACTTCTCAAAAATACTATGTGGAATATGTTTACAATGTAAATGAGCACGACAAAAATACACATGGATGAAATTAAATAAATCAAAAAAAGGAAAAAAAAAAATTTGGATGGACAGGAGTTTCTACTCTTTCTGAAAAATCATTATTTTAAAACCTATACCAGAAGGTTAAAAAATGCAAGCTATTCTTTTTCATCAGACTTTTTCAGCAGAGCAGACTCTGTAAAGTATATGTTAATAGTGAATGTGTTGGTAAAAAACATTTGACCAGCCACTTTTTGTTCTTTAAAGTTTCTCAGTGTGGGTGGGATCCTTCTTGGCAGTTACCTCAAAGTAAGGCATTTCATCTCAGGTAGCCACCTAGATTCTTCTTGGAGCCAACACAAAGAAATAGCCAACTCCACCGAATGGCTCATCTCATCCAAAGAAATCTTCATCTGAATGTTGGGGAAGAAGTTGCTCTCTGGAGTGTTCCTCCCTATAGCATTAGGTGGAACACGGAAATTAAGCTTTTAAATTTTTGATGTCAGAAGTACTGCTCTTGAAGAATGAAGAGAAACATCTTAAGGTTAGCATTTTGTATTTTATCCTATAATACCCATTTATGGAGTGATACTCTTTTTGTAATGATTATGAAAAAAATATTTTGTTTTTAGTAAGGGCAATGAATAGAAAATTGAAGTACATATTAATGCACACCAGTTTTAGTGTCTGGGGTGATATTTTTAATGTACAGAATTACATTAGGAAGCATTTGGTTTTATGAATGACAGTACCAGTAATTTTTTTCTCACAAGTAACCTCGTCGACTCCTTATTTGTCAATAGACTATTTGCATTACATTACAGATATACTATGTCAATTTTCATTCTTTGCTTTACTCTGAAGACAGTAGGTGCCTTCATCCAACTCTTGGGAACTGCAGTGTTGACTCAGCTTTAAGTAGTCTGGATTCTGATATGGGAATTCGGACTGCAGTTCCTCTCTTCTGATTGTCTTACATGACTATCAGAGAGAGTATTTGGATTCCTCCTGAGTGGTCAGGATAGAACCTTGTATAACCTGTGAGTATTGAGAAGATAACAGCTTCAGAGAAAAGGCTGAGTTTAGGTTTAGTAGCAGTGACCAGATGGCCAGTGATGAGACACATAGCTCTTTCTCATTTGGACATTCTGATGATCCAGTGAATCCTGTATCTGTGAGTAAAAGCAGTGTTATGTATGTCAAAAAGTGGAGAGTTTGACTGGAGCAAACACAAATATTTTGTCTTCCTTTCTCTGAATACTCTGTATTTTGTCAGACTTCAGAGTAAGCAAGAGCTGCATGTAAGGATTTTTATTCTATCTCAAATCTCCAGTGGTCTCACAAACTGATTAAGTATTTAGCAGTTTTCCTGTCTTCTGCAACTAAACTATCACAGAAGAGAGAGACATGAATGTAGCAGAGAGTAGTTTTTCTCTCTTTTTTGATGACAGTTTCTGATAAGCACAGATTTGTTCCATGAGGTCCTTTATAGCCTCTTCTTTATCTCCATTTCTTATCTCCAATCCTGCAGTCAAAGGAAAAAGCTAGGATTTAGGCAAGGCTGTAAGCTGGCCTCTTGGTTCTTACAGTAGTTAGTCTTCAAAAGTTCCCTTGCCTTGTGCAGAGTTGGTCTAGTTCTTTATGCAGTATTTCTCACAGCAAGAATGTCTCTCATAGTAGGTGTTTCATGTCATACACAGCATAAGGAAGATGCAGGCATGAAGAAGCTCTTGGAGTTTTTGCTTGGTAGAACCACTAACACTTTCTTATTCCTCTATCCATCTGCCCTAAAGGATAACAGACCCCATCACTTTTTAAGATTATTTGCTGATCTTCAATCAGAGACTTTTTCAGAGGCTTTGCATCCCAAAAACCTCTACCTGTGCTTGACCACTAAGTTCTCCTCCCCAGTTTTCCTCCTTTTATCCTTAGATTGAGGTCAGCCTGTTTTAAATAGGGATAACTCTTTGTTACTAAGCTTCCAAATTTTTTTTATTATTATTTTTATGCATAGAGCAGAGGAAGAACAAGTCAAGAATAATGATTTCTTCTGATTGTGATAATGTCAGTTGTTTTTTTCCACTGGTTTTTATATTAACTTTTCCTACCTTTCACAGATAGGAGTTCCCCAATCACATTTCAATTCTCATAATATATTTCTCCTATACCTGGACAATTTCAGTCCTAATAATCCATGCTTTTATAATGATAAAGGAAGGCAAACATCTTAGTAAAGTGAAATTGTTGATGGAAAAAGTGTTTTGCCTTCCTAAAATATGTTGAATGGTATAATACAGATTTTTTTTTTTATTATTTCAGAACTGGCCTATAAAAATATTATTTGAGAGAGGGGAAAAAGTTAAATTCATACAAGTTTGTTGAATTCAATAATATGTCCACTTGAAGTTTTCTTTAAAAAGCATTTATTTTATTATAAAGATAGAAATCCATTGTTAGGATAAAAAAATTTGATGTGCATAAAAAAAGATTAAAAAAAGACACCAGAGAGCATTTTGTCAGGACACAGGTTTTTACCCATGCTAAACAAAATATGCAGACCTTGTGCATAAATCTAGTCATAATTCAATTCCAAGTATAGTCAGCTAGATGTGCTGTTGCCTTCATTACCACATAAAGGTCTTTCAGGATATCTGGTGTCTTTACAAAATTTACAAGTAGGATATTTAAAACATGAGTCTATATTTCCTCCGACAGAGAAAAAAAATTGATAAAAAGATGTAATCTAGAATCCATTAAGTACTTCCCTAGCTCAGTATGGATATTTAGTAATGGTTGGTAGTTAAAGAACATCCTCAAGCTGTGAACCTACTAAATTAGATTTGAGCCACTTTTGAGAGTAATAGATATTATAAAGGAAAAGACAATGACACAACAACCACACAACTTTCACTTAGTGACAATAACTGGAAAGTACTGGTGCTGCTCACATTTTAAATAAAGAAGAGGAAGGTTTTCAGGATATTTTCTTGTGTCACTGTCAGGGTCTTCTTAGAACTCAAAGTAGAGACAGGCACAAAAGCATGCTTCGTGATTCCTTGTTCCTCTGGAAAAGAGGCCCAAAAAAAAGAGGAAATCCTGACTAGCTTTAAAAAACCCAACCCAACGAAATCAATCAGTGAAAAACAGGTAGGGAATGACAAAGAAGAAGTCTGTTTCAGTACTACACTCAGAGCCACTACTGTGCCACTGTACTCAACAAAAGAAATGGGCCCTGTACATTTATTATAAATTACATAATGTTTGATGGATACATTTAAAATTTAAAAATGATATTACACAAAGTGAGCTTTAGTTTTAAAATAAATATAGATACACAGATGCAAAATAAATATAAGCTTTAGTCTGGTAAATTAAACAGTGTCTGGGAATAAATCTAGGCACTGGAACCTGATTGTTCCCTTCTGCTTGGCTGTGACATTTGCCCATTTCTCCTGGCACACGACAGACATCTTCCCAAGCTGTTGTTGGGGCCAGTCTTGTAGGTCATTGCCATTTATTCTGCTTTTGCAACTGAAGGAAATTCAGTAGCTTTGATCTGGATTGTTCTGAACACATTGACCAGAAAATTTCTCTGGACCTGTCTGATTAACTGGTAGACCTGTTTGATTTACTAGTAGAACTATATATTCCTTTCTATACATACATTTAAACTTTCTATTTACAGATTGGGCTTGATGTAAGACCTGTATTTGACTTAAGACTGATTTAGGTTTGTTGGTTTTATCATAGTTGTGCTGGTGCTAAAGAGGTAATTAGAATTGAGTATGTCAATATACAGTTTTCCACTGATGGTCTAAAACCTCAGTGAAATCTGTGGGTGAATTTGGAGGTGTTCATGGTAAGTACTACTATAGGAAAATAAAGCCATTTTTAGTTTTGTTTTATTTCACTCAACAACAGTTAGCACTGCTACTGGAAACAAAGTAAGAATTTCATATGAGTAAGACTTGCATACCTTAATTACCAGAGCTCTGTTGTATATGCCCTGAAAAGCCAAGAACCCCAAGCTTGTCTGCTGTGAAGACTACAAGACCTCAAGGGCAGCTAGAGGCATTGCCAGAGCAGGTATTTCTAGGCACAGTCAACCTGATGTGCTTTAGTTCAGTGCATTGTTACTGGCCTTCCCAGCACACCTGGGTGGCATCTGGGAACCACTCTGCAAATGGGACGAAAGACAAGCTAGTAGACAGAGCACAACAAGCTTTCTCCTTCCCTTGAACACCCTTCCAGGGTGCTGTCAAGGTCCCAAGCTACCTTCTTGATGAACAAGCAAGATTTTATCTTACTTTAAGTTGCAGCCATGTAACTTTTAGTAGACAAGTTTGCTCATTTCAAGGAGTCTGAGCTACTGTTCCATGTGCCATATGGATTTACATATGTTGGAGCACCATGTCTTATGACCTGTAAAGCTCTGGAGAAAAACATCCCAGGAGAGGTCTGAAGGACTCATCGTGAACTTCAATCTGCTGACAAAAAGCCTTTACTAGTCACTTTTTGTGCATTCTTTTGAAATATTTTCTAGGTACCAAAACCCAAAAGTAATATTTTGGCATGTTTTCATTTGCTTCCACAGATTCCCAACCAGTTTTAAGTCTTGGGAGAAGGTTAATAATTTTTGCCTTTTAATTGTCCATTGCTTTTAAAAAGATTACATATTACTGAACAGGAAAAGAACTGTGTTCTTCTGTGTAAATGAGAGGGTGTTTATAAGTATGAATTGCTCATTCTGAGCAGCTTAGAGAGGCCATTGTCTGTATGCCAAATTGCAATCTTCTCAGGGCATTTCTCAATTTTTATTGAACTTGGAGCAAAGGGACTTCAGGTCTTTATAGGATCCTATCTTTTGTTTTGAAAAGGCATTCTTGTTGTGACATGGATCAGGTTTGCTGAACAAAAAAGTTGGTTATGAATATGACTGATATCCCTAATTCAGCTAATGCTTGGATTATTCCGGGAAAATGTTTATGTAAATTATAATAACTTTCCAAACATTTTGCATCTGTTGTTAACTTTCTTTGAGGATCTTCCACTTTTCTCTGTTACAACACATAATTGAGAACAAATAAGGAGGAAATATACTCTCTGGTTTAGCTAAAGCTATAGTGTTTGTTTAAATTAGCGATGCACAAGTGGTTTGTTAAAGATTATTTTTAAAGGTCATTTCCTACTTGGAAATGAGCCTATAATAAGCTTCTATTCAAGTGAAGGGATCTTTTTCTTTAAAATTCTGATTCTGGGTGGTCTGGTTTATTCCCATCTCCCACAAAGGTTAATGGGAAGAGATGCTCCATTGTCACCTGGGGACACTTCTGTCTCTGTAAAATCAGTAAAGAAGATGGGAATGGAAATACAGTACAGCTAGTACATATATAGTAAGAGGTGTTTATGCCAATCTTGTTAGCAAAAGAAGTTTCTGGATCCTTTAATTATGTACAGGCAGAAGGAATTAAATAAATCACAGAGAAAATGGATGAACTGGGAATGGATTCACTAACTCCAACTTTTTTTTTCATATTTTATGGGAATATAACATCTGGAGGGTTCTGGCAGGTGTTTGCATCTCACATTTATTGGGAAAATGTTACTTCCTCCAACTAGCATTTGTGTTTGTTTGGTAATGAAGGGGCCTTGCAGGAATGTATAGCATGTATTTAGTGTAAAAATAGAGGAAAAAACTTTCATGTTTAGATTTGGGGGGAAAAAAAAAAGTATCTTCTGAAGGGCATGGCCATAAAGTTTTGATATAATTTTTAAAAGAGTCAGAGCTGCTGACCAACCTCTAATCAAGTGTAAATTCTGAGCTTCAGATCTAGGGTTTAGAAGAAATGTCACAAGGTGGAGTGGGTAGATCACAGTAAGACTGAAAAGGTTGCATTGTAAGTGAGTAGAGCAAAGAGGGAACATAAAAGATCACACAAGGTATGGTTTGGGGCCAAAAATGGCGTATCAGCAGGCGTTAAGGACATGGCAGTTGGGGAGGCATTTGTGGGAGGCAAAAAAAATCTAAGTCAAGAACAATCCGTTGTTTCCTACTCCCATCCAGCATCATTGTCCTATGTGAGACAGCAAATCCTGACTCCTGCAGAGTCTGGGCAACAGCTGCTGATCTGGAGAAGAGATATAGGGAAGTGGGACATTGCTTGGACAGTGCTGTTGGCTTATGGTCCAGCCCTACCTTCTGCACAGATGGGCAACTCAGAATACTTAGACTATCCCTGTCTGACTGTCACCTAATCACTACTTAAGTCAAGAGATTTCATAGCACTGTGAAGCCGGTGGCATTTTAGAAATCTTGTTTTTACTTATCTTTCTCCTTTCCCAGATGAAAACAAACCAGTCCCCTCACTGCTTAAGGACTTATTTAGTCTTTCTTTTCCTTGACAGTCTTTATTACCTTGTACTTTTATGTTCCCAAGGGTTGTCTCCATATTAATCAGTTGTAAATTTCAGCTAAAATCTTGTATATATCTTCAGTTTTTGAAGCAAAATCTCTCCCATGAGAAATGCAGAAAAAGTTCTTAGGAATGGCAGTTTACATAGAAAAATTAATGTCTAGCTAAAAAATAAATAAATGAAAAGGCAAAGCAAGAGTAAGAAACAATTAAACAAACAAACAAATAAATATATCCCTCCCCCAAACAATGAGATTCTTGCTATACAAATTAGAACCAATAGATGTAAGATGCTGATATTTTTTTAAGACCCACAAAGATTTTCAAAACCTTCAGAACAAAATTACAGTACTAAAGTATTATGACTATTTCTGAAAAAGTTGAATCGTCCATGGGTGTTTCCAAGGACAGTGTTGATACTGGCCTCCTTGAACATTAAATTAAAAATTGAATCTATGTTTTCTACATCCAAAACTGAGTTTCAGAATATTTTCTAGAATACCTTGCCCTTAGTTATTGAACAGTTACAGTTTCATATATTCATGGGGAGTCAAAATTGGCATTCTTGTTGCCAGAATAGGAAAAAATCTGATAAGTATCCCCTCCACCCCAAATTTTTATTTTAAAATATGAGCACAGCATACATTTTTGTGGTCTCAGACATGCTTTCTAATGTCTTTGATGGACTGAAAAGTAGATGGACTGATTTTAAAAGCCTGTCCAGACTCCTAATGTGTTCTGGATAATTTTACAGTATATTTGAATGTTTCTTTTGGATTGAAAAACATAATAGAGAGTCAGATGTATCAATGCTTATAACAATAAGGAAATTCACAAGATTATTGTATTTATCAAAAAGAAAGTAAGTCAAAAGAGCAGCTGTCTATTTTTATGGTGCAGGAAAAGTTGCCCATATCTGAAGCAACACAGGAATAGAATTGTTTATGCTGGCTGAAGAAACTCTAGAAAATACCTACTTGTCTAGGCTATTTTTCTGACTTTCCCAAGTTAGTCTTGCTGGAGGGTACCACAAACAAAAAGACAATCATGTGTATCTCCAAGGAGCATAATGAACATGAGTGTGCAGTCAAGTTTAGATTTAGAGGTGCCCTTACAATTTGTTACTATCCCTGATACAATGAGTTGTTGAAAAATGCCATGAAAATAGTAAAGCACCAACCAGAAAGAATGCAGATTCAGACCAATATATATTTAGCACAGGGTAAATGAAATGTTGCTTGATGAAATCTCATTCTGTGGAAAACATAAAATGGAGCCTGTTCTATTTAGAAGCTCATTTCAGTGTTGGTGGGTCTTTATAAATACTTGTTTGTATGTATAAAGCAAAGATAAAACATTCTCTTCTGCAAAAGAAAAAGCATGTAACTTGGAATACAGAAAAGTGCCATAATGTGAAGCAGTGCTTTCAAAGTGACAGGCCACACAAGTCAAATGGTGGTTGATGTGTGTAATGGCACCCACCACAGGAAACTGAAGAAGAACATATGGTACCTTCTATAAAATCTACCTAGTAGGGGAGAAAGGAAGGGTGATGAACAGGAAAAAGCAGAAAGAACTGTTGAATTGGAAATTTTGTCTAGAGGTTCTTTGGGAGACCATAAAAAGAAAAGGCTGAGATGGCCAACCTCTGAGCATGACATGACCAAAGCTTCTAGCTTTGTTTGCCAAAGATACTCATATCTTAGAATGATCTGCTTTTGAGATTGTCTGAACTCTACTAACTAGTTTTAACTAATTGATTTTAAGCATTTTAATTTAGAATCATAGAATCATAGAATGGTAGGGGTTGGAAGGGACCTCTGGAGGTGTTTAAAAGACAGGTAGTTACAATTACCTTACATTTTGCAGTTTAGAATCTGAACATTTCAACCTGTAGGTACGTTTCAGACCTTGCTGTTAATAATTTTTGAAAATGGGATTCAAATTACTTGTTTGCTTCTGAAATTATTTTCTTTGCTTCAAGATTTTTTAATAACTAGAAAGCTTGACTGTAACCTGAGTTTTGAACAAAGGCATTTGTGCTTGCACAACTTTTTGCTTAGAACAGTATTTACAGATATAGTGGCAGAGCTGTTGCAATAGAGAAGTCTGAGTCTGCAATGTGTCCATTTACCAAAATGACTGAGTTATTGTGATGTGGTTTATTTTGTGGATTAGACACTGGACTGGGCCTTTCTGATTTACTAAAGACAAATGAAGCTGTGAGCCAGACTTGCACCATCCCTTATAGGTTTTTTTCTCAAAAACAATGTACTGAATGTGTGAAAGATGGGATTTATCATACCGTGCTTTTCAGTACTGAAAAGCTCTCCTTAGTGTAGCCACTGCGTTTGATTGCTGCTAAATGTATGCTTTGTGTTGCTGGAAGAGCAAATCCAAAATGATGATCATGCTTAGCAAGTATTACATGCTTGTGTGACCTAAACACTAGCTATTCTTCAGTATGTAACAAATGCTTTTGAAAATTTTGCAATAATAAAGGTATTAATAACTTTTTTTTTTTTGACAAGTAAAAAATTTGTATAACGTGAACTATGCAATATGCAATATAAAATCTATGGAAACATTTGTGTTGTAACTTAAATGGCTTTGCTGATTTATTTTCATATTATTAATTTGTGGATTATTCAGTAAAAGTGTTTATGTATGTTAGTAAAAGTGTTTATGTATTTTCTATTGACATGGGGCATAATTTTCCCAGTTGTCTTACATTATTATATAATTATAGACATTGCATTCTCAACTGAAATTCACAAATCTTTTAGTATCAGATCATGATTGACAATTTTAATGGTGGTCATAGAATCACAGAATGTTAGGGGTGGGAAGGGAGCTCTGAAGATCATCGAATGGAACAAAACACCTATAAAATCCCTGTTCAAGTAATGTTTAGTCTAAGATATACAGTGCTAACAAAAATATCCCCAGGTTGTGTAATTAACTTCAAACCTATTGCCTTTAGAATATGTGGGTTTATATACTAGAGATGCTAGAGCACTTTACTTACAAAAACCCAGTGACGTGATGTCAAGGTTTAGGGTCAGGGCAGCCCCTTAGACCTAACAGACGCTCTCTGTTAACCCCCTCCCTCCCCAAAGGGGAAGAGAA
>JANIJG010020885.1:0-42505 GCA_024611175.1 Megaceryle torquata
CAAAGCTGCTCTAGCACTCCTCTTCCCTGCCCAGTTTTGGAGGAAACATACAATGAAAGGCTGATGGGTCAAGATAGAGACAAGGGGAGGTGACAGAAACTGGCAGGAGCAGAATTGCATTTTAAGCTTCTGAACAATGCACATCGTGTTTATGATGTTTGTGGAACAGTTTTTACTTTCAGACCCCCTACAGAACTGCTGTGTTGGGGTCCTAATCATTTATTTTCCTACACATGCTGGCAGATGGTCTGAAGAAGAGCCTCCTAAGCATGGTGCATGCTGCAGGCAGGTAGTCACTGTGCAAGTTAAGTTAATCTTCAGTTATGGGTGGGTCAGACTGCAGGTTTTAACCTTAAGATGGATTTGTGCAAGAACACCACAGCAGCACCTAAAACAATGGGTCAGGATGCTGCAAAGTCATGGGAGAGAGAAAAGCTGGTTGGTGACCTGCCTGGCTCATTATGTGCTTGAGCCTGCAGGCTTTGCTCATCATGCATGGTGGGGCAAAGCTCACCCACCACAGAAACACAGTTGAAGCTCTGTCCCCAGTGAGCATTCACCGTGTCACCAAGCCCAAGCAGAGGAGTTGCATGGGGAAGTGTGAACATCCCTCCTTCCCAGGTGAACGCACAAACAGGAAAGCGGATGAGCTGGGTAATTAGGCATGCAAATTAAATGTGGATGTCTGTCAGTTGGTTTTTCTGTGAGGAACAAATGGTGACCTTTTTTTGCTTTGAAAGCCCATACCAGATGTGAATGTGGAGTTTAAAGAAATCACCATGGTTATATCATGGGATTGCTGACTGTTGCTGCTGTTTCTCGTGGCTCCATCCCTGCTCTTGCCATGCCCTGTACCAGAGAATGCTGTCACCTTTCTGAAGCAGATGTGAGCTATTGCAGGAGCATGATGCTGAGCAAACCCAGAGCCTGGGTGATAAGAAGCCCAGTGCAGGGGTGTGGCATCAGGTAGCTTTGGCCTCATGATGCAGAGATGAAGCTTGGTGACAGGAATGAAACAAGCCAGTGATGTGATATTACGGCAGGGGACAGATGCTGCATGCACCCCAGCAGAGCTGTTACTGGGCCCTTGTTTGAGGGAGAGGGGTGGACTACGCAAGCACAGACCCACCCGCCTTTGTGGCAGAAAGGCAAAGTAGGTGGTGCAGAGAGACTTACCAAACGGGGGCCCCAACACCATCATCTCACTTACCAGCTGTGTTAGGAAGTTATTTTCCATATACTTGAGAAACCTCCTAACCTGTCTCCTCTCTGCTATGTCATATTTCCAGCAGACATCTGTTAAGTTGAAGTCCCCCACCAGAATAAGGGCTAGTGATTGTGAGACCTTCGCCAGCTGCTTGTAGAATGCTTTGTCTGCCTCCTCATCCTGGTTGGGTGGTCTGTAGCAGACACCCAACAAGATATCTACCTTACTCATCTTCCCCCTCAGCCTTACCTATAAACACTCAACTTTATTGTCACTTTCATCAAGCTCTATACAACGAAAACATTCCCTAACATATAGCAATAACATGTAAGATATTAATATATATAAGCTAATATATAAGAACATATATATAAACCATATAGGAATAATAGATATTCCCTAACACACAGAATAATCCACAAAGACTATGAACTAGTCAGAAGTGGAAGCCTTGCTTTCAAGTAGTTTTGGGAATGGGAGTCTTGTCTTTGCAAGGTATAGAGGGGGGATGGGAAGCCCACGAGCTTCCCATGAGAGGGTGTTCTCATGCCAGACTGTATTTAGGGTATGTCCTTGATGGAAATAAGAGGTTGCATTTCCACGCTGACACCTACATCAGGGCACCTTAAGAGACAGGTTGGCATTTGTGGGAGGAGACTGAGTAAAGGGGGGGGCAATAAAAGAAGAAGATGCGTGTGAGGGAGGGGGAGAGCTGCCCTGCCTTGCCTGTAGGAGGCAGAGGCAGGCACCAGAGCAGGGGAAGGTGCCAAGCAAGGCCATGCCTGCCCCACAGCAAGCACCCAGGAGCTGCTTTCCCTCCAGGCAAGACCAAAGAACGGGTCCAGACACTTAGAGCTCCAAGCAAGCCTCAACTCCTTCTCGCTGCCACCCACCCAGAATTCAAAGTGAAGGAGGGAGAGGTAAAGTACCACCCAGCCCTACACCTGACTGGGCTGCGGGTACCTGGGCAGAAGGCAGTGTCTGTGGAGAAGCCAGGAGAAGATGAAAAGGGTATGAGGGGAGAAGGGGGAATGGGAGTCCGGGCGCCGGCTGCAGCGTCCAACATCGCCGGCTCTGTCATCATCCTCCGGCGGCGGGGAGGAAGCAAGGAGGAGGTGCGGGGGTGGCAGAGCTGCCTCACCTGACGAGGTCGAGGAAGGAGTCCACCGTCTCTTTGCTGGTGGGCACGGCGCCCGGCAACCCCAGCCTGGGGGCGTCGAGAGCGAAGGCTCCGGTGCCGGGGCGGACGATGAAGCCGAGGGCGAGGGGGTGGCCGGAGGCCAGCAGCGTGATGCCCAGGAAACAGGCGAGGGCGATGCCTCCCAGGCGACCCCCTACACCAGGCTGCAGGCCACCAGAGGCAGGATCATCCGCAGCAGCAGCTCCCTGGGGAGGGCCAGGTGGGCCACCTGCGCCGGGCCCAGCGCCACGGCCCCGACACCGTCAGCAGCACCAGCGCGTTGCACCGCAGGCAGCCCCCCCGCCTTGCTCCGCTGCCGGGCCCTCCGTCTCCTGATGGTTGCGGCCATTACTCGCCTTCTCCACATCCGCGGCCGCGCTACTTGCGCGGCGCCTCGTGTCCTGCCGCCGCAGGACTAACTGAACGGGACCGCCGGCAGCCCCGGCTCCGGGGGGCGGCACCGGCCCCGCCCCGCCGCTGCTCGCGTCGTCGGCCGGGGCGAGGCTGCCCATTGCCATGGTCTCCTGCGGGTCCCGCACGCCCCCTCCGCACCCCCACGGATCCCTCTGCGTGCTCGCGGGTCGCACATGGCCCCACTGTGCCCTTGGCGTTCACACAGCCCCTCGGTGTCTCACCCCAGGGTCCCCGAGCTCACATATGTATCCTCAGCCGTCTCCTCAGTGTTCCTGTGGCTCACACGTGTCCTCCCAGTGACCCCCTCTTATCTCCCTATGGCTCACATGCATCCCCATCAGTGTCCCCACAGCTCACACATGCACCCTCAGTGCCCCCATGGCTCACATATATCACATATATCACCTCAGTGTTCCTATGGCTCATGCTTGCCCTCTCGATGTCCTCCTCCGTGTCCCTGTGGTTCACACATGTCCCTGCAGTGTCCCCATGGTTTAGACAAATCCCCATCAGTGTTCTCACAGCTCAGTATGTTTCCTTAGCGTCCCTCTCAGTGTCTTCATGTTTCACACATGTCCTCTTAGTGTACCCTGGCTCGCCCGTGTCCCCTCAGTGCCCCCCTACTCTCTTCAGGAACTCATTGGGTGAGGCAGGAACTATCCTCTGCACCAGGACAGGTTGTGGCTGTGACAGCTGGACTTGATGATCTTGAAGGTCATTTCCAACCTTAATGATTCTATGATTCTCCCTCCATCCATCAGGTCCACAGGCTCATCTGTGGCAGGGTGGCAAAGACACCTGGGCTCCAAGCAAGCTTCCTTGAGGAACTGGGCTGAAATCCACACCTGATCACTCAAGCAGGTTGTCCGAGAAGCAGACGATTCTCTGACAGTACAAGAGGCTGATAAAGGACATCTGGGGCTTTCAAATCCACAAGGGCCTCAGAGGTACAGTGCTGTTGCGTTTGATCAAGGAGCCAGCTGCACGAGCTTCAGCCAGTTTTTGGATTTTAGAAGGGACTTCATTTCAGCTTGTTCCCTTGACATCGGCAAAGCACAGCCTAGCAGAACACGTGCTGTGAAAACAACCAGCTACACATTTGCTTTTAGATTAGACCAGACTAATTAAAGAACCTGACAGGGTGTGATGGGCCAATAATCCTGATTTAATAAGATGCTTTTCTGCTTTCCAGCCTTGTGGATAGACCTGAAATTCCCTATACCCTGGCTAGAGCTCCTGGGGATTGTCTCCAGCTAATTAGGTACCGACATCACTGATGAGCAACTGTGTCCACTACCACCCACCTCAAGGCTGGATGCAGTCTTGACTCACAGCTTGCTCTTGTACTGAAATTTGACTCAATATACCAGGCATATTCTTACAGATTTTTTTTTTTTTTTTCCTGTTTATTTTTCCTTTGAGGAAGACATGGTTTGTGGAAGTCTGGGAATGAATGTTTCACCAAATTAGGATAATCAGAAAGATAAACAGACACTAAACTGAACAGGAAAGCAAGTATCTGCAAGCACTTTAGAAGACATTCAATTCCACCAACTTCAAAAAGAATAAAAAACTACGCGGGTCTTTTTAAATTGTGTTTGATTTTTTTTTTTTTTTTTTGCAAAGAAGTTTTCAAATAGTATGCAATTAACCCTCCAAAATAATAATTTCTTTCCCCATCAGAAACATTTCTAAAATGGACTTTTAATTACTATTTTGAGGGTATTCCTCATGAATACATTGTGCTTTGTTTTTTCCCTTGCATTTCTCCATTCTTTTCTAGTTTCAACCTTTTTTTCTTTCAATTAAACCATGAAAAGGGGAAGAGGAAAGGGGAAAAGAAAGGCAACAGGAAATTATAAAATAAATACAAGAATATAGAAGTCTTTGTTCTCTGTTTCAGTTGAGAAAATATTCTAAACCTGAACAATGACCAGAAATGCTGAAAAGCAAGGGGAGAAATGCAAGGAACTGTGAACAACACATTAAATTGGAAAAACTCTTTGGTAGCAACACATAAACGAGATCAGTGCAAGAGTTAAAATAGAGCCTTTTCCACCATATGAATCAACAGTAGGGTCTTCCTCTCCTGGAGGATTTCACCATGTCCTTGCAGGGTTGAATTTGCACAGAGCAGGGCCATGAGAACAGCCAGATGACCTGCAGGGACAGACACCTCCAAAAGCGTAGATCCCACTGCATGGGTTTTAACCCACGCTAAGGCTGGCTGGCGATAGCCAACCCTCTGTGAAGAACACCTTGATGTAAGGATGCACGTGTCAAGCTTCTTGGTCGATGACACAATTTAGATTACCAATTTCCCTTTCCCACCTCCCCACCCTCCCACCCTTGATTTTCTGACTTAAACACTGATTCCAACAGTTTTCCTTCTTCTCTTAACATATCTTCAAATGACAAGCTTTTGCCAAGAAGGCAGCAATACAGCATGTCAACCTCCTACCATATGAACAGACATCCTTCCACAGACGTTCTAGGGCAAAGCCGTTTTTCTGCACCCTGTGAGAGTTCATGGATGGCTGCAGTGATTAATTAACATTGAAGCCAAATGTCTTATTCAGTAGTTACCATTGACTGATACATTGTGTCATGTTTTCATTTCGGTGCTTGTAGATCTTGGTCGCTTTCCAGTGAGTGAGTCTTCATGTTTCCAAGTCTACCCTGCTGGTGCTTGCTTCTAAATTAGGATTTTTCCACTTTCCTATGTGACTTGAAGAATTATTTTTTTGTCTTTAGATGACTTTGACCTTCACAGGGATAGAGTCCTTCCTCAGGAAATCAGTAGAAGGATCATAAACAGACAATGGCAAATAAACAAAAAGAACAAATTGGTTTTTTTGGTGGTGGGTATTTGAAATTCCAGCCCCAGGGAAGGGAATAAAAAAAAAAGAAAGTCTTGATGGCTGCAAGGAAATCACGTCCTTCCCCTCTGTGTTCCAGCACCAAGCAAGCAAAGTACAGGACTTATTTTGAGCCATGTAACTCAGAAAACATCCCACATTGTTGAGGGAAGCTGATACTGAGACATCTCTGAGGAAAAGTTCACAATTCTTGCCTGCTCATCCATTCCCACTGTTTACCACAGTCTTGCTGCAGATCAGTGGGATGGATGCTTAGGATGGGGTCTAGCTGTTACCACCTAGAAACTTAATGTCTAATTCTTGCTTTTTCCGTAGTCAATAGTGATACAGCAAAGCTCAACCCTTTTTACAAGATGTGTCTGAGGCAGATGAGATGAAATTCCCATGGGGGCATCTACCACGCTCCACTGAGTATTGAGAAGACCTAGACAATTGGTTTAAGATACTCCAGTTTCAGGTAATTTCCATTATGTGACACCTCTGTCCCCGCCCCTGCCTTACAATGCAGGTCTCATTAAAACCAGGCTGTGCAACAATATAACAGAAAATAATAATTATTTTCTTCCCTCTGCGACTTCTGTATGTATTATAATCACCCAACATTACAAACTCAAGATGATTTTTTTGTTCCTCAGAGGAGATTTAACCTGGCACCTGAACCGCGGCCTACTTTTTTTCTGTCATGACCTCCAAAAGATAAATGTGCCCTGGCTCTGAGGACATCCACCTCTGGAGCTAGCTCTGAACTTCATGGTGGCCTTGGTAATAAAACCAAAGCTCCATATAGCAACAGCTGTGATCTCCGGAGAAAGTCAGATTTGACCATTAACCACACAGTGATGCTCATTTCAGCCAGAAATGAAGATATTAAACAGACAGCTTCTGCTTTGTGGTTTTTGTTTTAGGGAAGAAGCAAAAAGTGGAATCCACTCTGCATTACTACAGAGTTTTCATCTGTCCTACTGCCTATGTGAGGTATTTATTGTGTTCTAGCATGAAGCACAAACATAATAGTCTACACATAACAAATACTTCTGAAAGAGCAAAGCCCATGAAATAAAGTAGGAATTGCTACACTTAGCTTTTGATAATCTATGACAATAATAAACCTGTCTGGTGGGGGTCTTCTCCATCACTCATAGGGTCACATCAACACATAGTAAGTTAATGACACATAAGTGCTCCAATTACATTGGTTTCAGAGGGTAGAAAAGGCCATAAGACACAGAGGAGAAGATTTCCCACACCAGAGGAAGGTGTGATTTCTTGAGTTTCCTTGCTGGGGGAGGAGAGGGAGTCTTTCAAAGAGCTGTTCACAGCTTCTGGAGTCTCACACACGAAACATGTCCTCTTGGCACAGGTTAAAGTAGCCCTTGGGCCATGATTCCTACAGAACTGCGTACCAGCTGCATGCAGCAGGAATGCAGTGAACTTTGTCATGCCACCTCTGCTTCCCTCTATCTTCCTGACATTATCTCCCTCTTCATGAGACCTGCAAGGTCATCTGCAGCCTTTGGGAGCCTCCCTGATCTCACTGATGTTTACCCTCTGTTCTTGGGAGACCTAACAGAAACCTCTGTAGACCTAGAAAAATATTATCCATCAGCATGTGTCCCATGACTGCTTTGATTTGAAGTAGTTTGAAGACTGATGCCTAAAAGTCATAGTGGGGGAGAAGGGAGCAGGATGAAAGGGAAGAAGGTGAGAAGGGGTTAGGATTTATATTTGTGTTTTTCAAGGCAAGCTTGAATAAAGGTACTCCCAAACATACCAATGGAGGTGTTCTGGGCATCCTGCAGTGTCCCAAGGGGCTGTATTACAGACTGGCCTTCTTCTGAGGATAATATATGAAAAGTATGTGAAGAGAGCTTGTTTTCCACCAGACAAAATGAAGTCCTCAGAAGAGCCGCAGCATGCTGGATAAGGCAGGAAGTCCTAGATCACTTCCTTGGTATGCAGACTTTAGCTTGGCAAGAAGATCTTTTTGGACCCGAGGTGCCAAGCAATCTGGACAGCCTCCAGCCCCATCACAGAAATGGTCTCTGCCTGTCTCTGGGAGGAACAAGAAGCATGCTCCTCGCATCTTCCCAGTATCACCAACCTGCTCACCCCATTGCAAGCTGGATGCAGGACCAGCCACCCACACACAGCCGCTTGGAGTTATTAGAATGTGCCTGATTTCAAGATATCTGAAACAACAGAAAGAGGACCCCTCCCTCCCCCAGCCTCAGTGATGTCAGGTCCCAAGAATATTCCTCAGGTCCAGTTGGATGTAATTTCCTGGCTAGCAACCAAAATATCCCAGTCCCAAACACAATCCTACCCCACTGTCACATGTGGATTCACTGTCTCTCTAAGCTAGGTAAGTTCTCACACCTGATCGAAAATATTCTGAAGATTAAAAAAGAAAAAAAACCAAACCAAGTATTTATGAGTGCATTTTCTAATAATAAGCAAAGAATTTTGCAAATGCCACTTGCTTGCCCAAACTCCAACAAATTATAAACTATGCAGAGATAGTTGATCCAGGGTGAATATTTAACTTTATCCTCCAAAGGCACAGGCAGTTTTACCATCAAGAAGCTTGAAAATATAGTCTAATAGCCCTCCATGCACACCTTGTTTACCATAAAGCTTCTTTGAGTGGTTATGGAAACAAAGCTGAATTGAAGCAGGAGTAAATTTAAAACTGTGTGCTGACCACATTTTCAAAACCATAATAATGTACAAAAATGAAGAAAACCAAATCAGTGTGATGGAGAAGAAAGGCCCTGACTTGCCTCCTAATAATAATGGCATTTTCTCCTTTGTAGGGTCTCCCTCTCTTCTTTGAGGGTAGAACAAGGAAAAGTAGAGAAAAAGGGCAAGAGTGAGCTCAGATATTCAAGATCTCAGACATGTGACATTCTGTCCTAGTGGGGGACATTGCCTCTAGCTGGCAGGGGAAATGCAGGGTCAGGCTTTTCAAAACAAGCTGGGCTGATCTGAAAACAAGCTGTGTGAGCTCCTCTCATAGTGAGGCTTTGCTACTGAAGAAGCAAAGGAAGCTGTCGGAGGGTTTCAGCGATGGGAAACATGCTCGAATGAACATCTTGTGAGTGCTCCAAGTAGAAGTACCTGCTGATTTCTCTCATGGTTGTGTGTTGATAAAGCACCTTGCTGGTGGCAGGAGGTGAGTAACTTAGACAGCTGAGGATTTGCCTGGCATTCAAGGATTAATACACAAGCAGAGCATGCCTGGATTTATATAAGCTGTATGGAATATGTTCTAAAAAGCTACATTAGGGAGAGAAAAAAATAATGAGCAATTTCTGAATGTTGGTTGCTATTCAGTGGCTAGAAGCAGCAAAGGGAATCTCTGTCTTTATGCATTTTATTCCTGGTTATGGTATGACAATGAATACTGTATCTCTGATAATGGGTGGCAGTTAACCGGGATGACAGCAATCAGGAGTAGTAAAGCTTGTGTCAGGAAACATAGGGGACCATGCAGCTGCCCTTTGCCTACTGGCATGTGAGGGTGTCTTCCCATGCTCCCAGCTTGCTGCAGAAATGTGACAGTGGCCAGACCAAGGGGCTGCAGGAGCAAATATGTGGATGGAAGAGGTTTCTGAGAAGTAACTGCAGCTTTAGAAATACTCAGGGCCATGCAAAAACAGCAGAAAGATATTGTAAGAACAGTCATACTGGAAAAGAAGAACGTAAGAATAAACAAAGCAAGAACATGTGATACTTTCTGAGAATACCTTTGAAGTATCCAATAATTTGCAGCTCAGATGTTTCCAGGTGCAGTCCTTTGGATTTAAAAGCCTACCATGCATTTTTCTCCTGCAAATTTGTCTGCTGGCTTTTTGAACCCTGTCATCTTATCCAGAGATGTTGTAAGTCCCGTACAGAGCTCACTGCATGCTTTTGTCACCCTCTGCACCTTCCCTGGTTCTTCTGTACCCCTTGAGACCAGAGCACAAGATCATGGCATGGATTGATGACAGGTGGAAGCTCCTCTCTCCCTGCCCAGCTACAGCCAAGGCAGCACAGCAGGCAGGAGCTAACAAAGGCAGCCCGATATGACAAAAGTTGTTGTTCCCTTACTTGATGCTGCACTTCAGTAGTAACACTGATTCAAGCACAGACAGTAGTTATGAGGCCCCTGATGTCTGTGCATGCATTAGACAGAAAACTAACCAGCCTGGAGCAAAAAGCAACTGCTCTGTGTGTGTCTGTGTTGCTGCTAACAGGAGTAACAGTGCTGAAGAGAAATCAGGTATTTCCTCTCCTCCTCCCTGATACCTGATTGGTATAAGAAGCGGAGACTATTTTGAAGAAAACTACTTGTTTTGAAGACTACTTCAAAACAAAACCTACTGTTTTGAAGAACTACTTGGCCATTTATGCCAAGACCCCAGGACCGTATAAATCCCATTTAGGGCAGTGAGAGGCAGTAGCTGCCAGGATTGCATCTGACCTACTGCAGAAGATGGCATCTGGCCAGCTATGTGTTCTGACTTGGTTGATTCACCAGGTGGGTGTATTAACACCCGTGAAAAATATCAAACCACTAAAAACTTGCTGGTTTTACTGTATCCATGAGATACAGATTTAGGAAAGTGTTACAGCTTCTTTGCCTCTGTCATCAGAGGCTGCTGTCACATGCTGGAATCAAGAGATACTAATGAAATACAGCCGGGTGGAACCACACAGAGATATATGTGCCAGTGCATGTGCCAATATATGATTTTTTTTTTTTACAAACCAAGTTAAAACTTATCTTGTGTTTACTGTTGTCTCAACTCTCTGTGTGAATCACAAAGTATTTGTCCTAATATTGGAGAAAGGGGAAATGCAGATTGTCTCTTTAATCCTGAAAAGATACACAGAAACATGTGGAAATGTGGGGGAGTCACAAATATATAAATAAAATGGTAAACACATATTCAGTGCTTTCCTGGGTTGTGAAATAAGAAAACAAAGTTATGAGATAGGGGGGAACACAGAAAGTTGTATAATGATGCTGCAGGTTAGTATGAGAGTAACCTCAAATTCTTGAGAAGCCACAGGAGCATGTTGCATTGCTCCTCTCTGCCTTTCCTCCCATCATGTTTGTGTCATGGAAAATGAGCTTTTTGCTGCTGAAATCCAGTTTCAGACATGTTTCTTAGACAGAACTAGAAAAGTACATAGGTACCTAATGTTTTTCTGGGGGTTGTAATTCTCACTGATGTCAAAGTCTTTGAGAATCTGAGCTTACGTTACCTATTGTAAAAGTTTCAAAGCTGTCTGTGGTACCTGCTAATGTATGGGATGACTTCTGGGTGCTCCAAGGCCCTTTTATTAGCCTGAACTAAGTAATTCTGGCTCCCTAATTAGGTAGCATCATTATCAAATCCAGGGGAAAAAAAACCCAAACAAACACCAAACCAAACAAAAAAAATTTAAACAAAACAAAACCAAACCAAATAAACAAAACCACACACCCCCCCCCAAACCAAACAAACAAAACCCACAAACAAACAAAAAAACACCCCAAACTCAACAACAACATACCTGTGCAGGTTTTCCCTGCAGGGAAAACAAAGCAGGAGGAGCATGCACTTTCCACCTGCCTTAAACCAGAGCCAGTTCAGTCTCTGTCCCAGGCTTAAGCCTCCTGATCCCACACTGGAGCTGCTGACCCACAGGGCACATGTGTTTCTTGGTGGGGGGGGGTGAAGAGGCCCTAACTCTGTAACCCTCAGCTTGCAAAGGAGCTTTAAGAAAAATAAACAGAGGCAAATCCATCATGGCTCATATGCCACCTCTTTTCAGAGATGAAAGAGTGGCTCTATTAGTGGCAGAAGATATACCAAGCAGAGCCACTGCATGTTTCTGGTGGGCAAGGAGAGGCAGCAGAAGCAGCAGCTGGAGCAGGCTGAAAGCTTTTTCTGAGTGCCACAGGAAAAGAAAGTATTATGAGAGAGTGCTAAAAGCCTATTCATTGCTAAGGAAAGCGCTACTGAAGAATGTGGGACCCATGCTGAAAGCTGCCAGCCAGAGCAACAGGAAGATTATTAAAGGCCTTTGCAAAGATCACCGTCTCCTTCCTTTGGCAGTGGTCATTCTGGACAGGGAGTCATTTCAGACCTACACATTGGCATCCTGTAAATAGCTGTCTGCTGTGAGGGAGAAGTTGGGTTACAGATGAGGGGGTTTCTTTGTCTGGGAACTCCAGGTAAAAGATACATATCATGACCAAATACACTTAGGAAAGGAAGGCAAATGCATACCCTGGAGAAGCTCTCCTTGAATTATCAGACCTTACAGGGAGTGACTTGGACTCCTAAAGGAAGCAAATGTGACTGTTTTCAGCTGTGATCCTCATCAAGGACCTTCTCCATGCTGGCCACTTGTGTGGGGTCTGTGCATGCAGGAGGCTGGGGCTAGGGAAGATTTTGTCTTCAAATGGGACTATTTTTCCCTGAGTCAGAAACTACCTGTTCTGACAAGGCAAGGGGGCTGTCTTCTGCTTTCTGTCTCCCAATTGCTGTCTTCTTTTCCCACCTGCTCTTCCATTTCTTTTGTTTTCCTCATCTCAGCTTTTTATTCCCTTGGAGCTGTTTGGGAATACTCTGGGAGACAAACCCTAGTCTAGGGGCACCCATACAAAGAACAAAGCCCCCAAGAAATGCCTCATCAGCCAGACTATACTCTTTGCTCTCTATGGTGATTCTGAGCCCATGGCTCTCAGCGACGAGATTGCTGTGCCCATAACTATTAATTTTTAGGACCCAATGCAGTCCCTTTCTGCAGGGCACAACCTGGTGGGAACCCTGTAGTAGTAGCTTCTGTCCAGACACACCAGGAAAAAGTCCTACCATCAAGGGTTTCTACAGGGTGTGAATTGATACAGGGTGTGAATTGAAGGCATGGGGAGATAAAGCAACTTGCCCAAGACTAATCACTATGTCCAGCTCTTTGATCTGCTTTGTCCCATGTTGTCCCCTCCCTGGACCTGTACCACATATTTGGAGGCAACAGCATAGCTCCAGGATGGGAGCATTGTTTTCCTGTCTTTAGAAACAGCTTGTTAGGGAATCAGCATAAAGCGAGAGTGGGGAGTGAGGCAGTACCCTCACGAGCTTGTGATGGCCTGTTGACTACTCTTGACTGAAAGGAGGATCCAACATCACTGCTTTCACACACAAGGGTTTAGAAGTCATCAGTCTTGTCCCTCTAAAATCATGAAACTATGGTTTTAAAAGCATAGAGTTTAAAGGAAAAATAAGTGCATATTCTTAATTTTTCTTTGGATCTGGAGCCTTTGTGTCCTATTTTTGAGCTTCCCCCCACCCAGAACAACACTATCTACTCTGCCTTTTGGTTAGAGAACACAGAGGATCTTCCTTGTCTGCTCGCTCACACATATTCACAGGACTTTTCAGAACCTGAAGTCTTTGAGCCTCCTAACTCTCTGTCCACCTTCAATAAATTTGGCCAATGGGTTCAAGTTATGAAGGAACTAACATGTAGACATATACATATCCATGCATAGCACCATTGAACACACCTCATGTGCATAGAAGATGGGCCAGAAGTAAAGATGTAAAAGGTTACTGCTACTTCTTTAGAGGATAAAACCAAATATTTTTGGAGTAGAGGAGAGGAAAGACATAGAAACAATGTGTTGGGAAAACATCCCAGGGGCTGGACCAGGATTCTCTCTGGAAAGAAGAAAGCGCATTCAATAACCAAGCTCAGCTGAAACAAAAACCATAGAAAACAGACTGCCTGCACCAGGAATTTGGGGAAAGGACCAGTACTGGGAAAGGGGGAGAAGAGACCACAGAGATTTATTTAGTTCAAGTTAAAACATAGTAGTACCTCTGAAGAACATAACAGGGAGGTGTATGTTACATCTGGCCAGGATAAAAAGGATAAAAAGAATAAAAAGAGAAAGAAGGAGAGGCAAAGACACCTTCAGAAGTAATGACAGGGAAATGAGATTTTCAGGCAGAGCTCAGATATGTCGGCTAAGTGGAGCCTTGTGAGTGCTGCATGATGCTTGATCTAAAAGGCATCCCAAATTCCGGTAACAATATCCACTTCAAGCCAGCAGATGCACTGTCTCACCTACAACATTGGGGCACAGAAATATACTGGTGTTTGGAGGTTTAGCCTTCCCTGCATGCATCCTGAATCCTGACTTACCTGCGAAAGGGACATAGATCCTAATGAGGCAGGAAAGGAGATGTTCAGCTGGGCTTGGCTAACGAAGGGGTCAGAGATCTGCCTGCAAAAGCCCCATGGCATTTTCATCTCAGTTTAGCCAGGAGACATGTGGCTGAGACAGGAGTGCAGGTCACCTTGATCTCCCTGGTTTCCCTCCACAAAGTTCTGTGATTGGGTTCTTATCAAGTCTCCTCCAGGGGTCCATGTATGCTGCCAGGGAGAGTGCAGATACCTCCAGTGCTGCAGCTCACTTATGCAAGTGGTGGCTGGGTGGCACTCAGTCCCCTAATGATCTGGTGCTAGACAGAAAAAAAGGGGAGCAGCCAGGGTACCCCAGGACCTACACAAGGATGAGCTATGGCCATGAGCCCCATGACTGGAGACTAGCCACCCCTTGCCCCCATCTGGAAGCAGTCAGAGAAAGGGTTCAGGGCAAATTGCAAGATCCATACTGAGCTGAAAAGGCAAAGCTGATGGGGACAGTAGGTCAGTACAGTGGGTCTTGCAAGGTAGGAAATTCCTCTGTGGTAAAACACACTGCCTCTTACTTCTGCTCAATCCAAAGCACAGCATGAGCAGCTGGACACAGTCATGTCCCACCCTTGCCTGTCTTGTTTATTCAGTTCATTCCCAGTGGGTCAGGATGGGGCAGAATTTGGCCCTTTGTTTCTCAATGTCTGTGCAATTTGTGGGCTTGCAAGCAGTGACCTGTAAAAGGAAGAGTTGACAATGAAATGCTCAAAATCTTCGAGGACTTTGTCCAGAGTGGGCTAATCAAGCAAGTACAGCTGGAGTGACCTATGATCTGAACAGTTAAGGGTGTACTCTACACTGCTTAGGTTATTTTAATCATATTAATTTCCAACCCACATTTCTGTCTTAATTTGTCAAACGAAGAATGAAAAGTAAATGCATAGAAGTAAGCCTTAACTTGTTCAGCTGGCTTATGACCTCCATTACTTAGCTGGGACAGTTGGGTTGATTTGGTGTCTGAAGGTTTCATGAGCTTGCTCGCATGGTGAAGACCCAAATGCAAAGGAAAGGACTTGAGTTTGACAGTAGCCCTCAACCTCAGGTCCTGTAAGTGAAGACTGAGGCAGAGACCACTGGATGTCCTTGGAAGGACTATTTTGGGCAAAGAATTATGCAAGCCGTTGAGATGCTGCTGTGCACAGCACAGCATTTGCCTCTAGACCTGGAGCAAGGTTCCCACTTCATCCTCAAGTGATTCCCGCAGGAATACAAGGAGACTACTGGGGCTTAGTGTCTTCCAAGTGAGAGCATCACCATGCAGCTCCAGCAGGTTCTGGATGCATTTTTCTTCACGGGATATTGACCACTGTTGATCCTGCTCATGTGAAACAAGGCAACAACATCTCTTTTGTGCATCCAGGAGACTAAAGGGGCCCTCAGGGAAGGTGGCAAAAAATCTTCCCTAGGTCAGAATTTTCAGACAGAAAACTGTTTTCAAGGAATGACTTCTCATGATAAGGCAGGGTTGGCTTTTTTCCCACATTGAAACCAATATTTTTCTATCTTCAGAGAGTTGTTCCTTACATAGCATCAAATAGGAAAAGTAATAAAAAAGAAATCTGATGCAAATGCCTCTATTTTCTTTTTTCTTCCTCTCTTTTTCTTTCTGCTGTTTTTTAATCTTTGGACCAACTCTATTATTGGATAATTGCATTATCTAAGCACATCTAAACAGTTTTAGCAAGATTGGGTAATTACATTCAGAGCAATTGGGCTGAAAATGCACAGAATCTGTCAGCAGCACTTCACAAGAGGTTGAACCAGTTATGCAGGAAGGTATGTGTTAGTTCGTATGAGGGTACACAAGTCCAACTCTGAAACAGGGAAATATTCCATTCAGGACCCTGAGCCCTTCTCCAGGATACGGGCTTTATGGAAAGCAGTTCTGAAAGGCCAAGGGAGAACTCCTAAATACATGCCTAGATTTTCATTAACACCAGATAAAACAATTCCAAAAGTGAAAAGACCACTGATCTCAGAGGAGTTTCTCTTGTCATCATATCAGAAGCCTCACTGGCAAAACCAGCTTTTATTTCTAAATACATTCGGTGAAATCCAAGTTTCTAATAATTAAACTGTTGTAATCAGGTGTATGACTATACTTTTGGACCCCTTTTAACCAGCAGGAATGCAGCATTTCCCCTTTAGCCTTGTGCATAGTCCAAAATAATTCCCTGGGAGCTTATAGTCCATCACATGTGAAGCAAATATCCAACATGAAGGGTACATGGGATAGTTTTTCCCAGCTTCTTGTTGCTGGCTCCTTCCTCAGTCCTCTCTGTGGTTGGTAGGCACACATAGTTTCCTGCTCCAGATCACATACAGATGGGAAGGACAGCGGGAAATGCTACAGATTTCAGTGAAGGGTTTCTGGACAACCCAGAGGTCCTGCAGCCACATGGAGAGCCATGATGGCACCCCCAAACACATCACATGGTCATGCTGCATGTCAGGCCCCCATGGCACACAAGCAGGAGGGGTCACTTCATCTTCCTAGCCCCATGCTTTGGTCCTGGTGAGGAAATTAAATCTTGTTTTCTTCTCCCAGGGAACAGTTAACTGAGGAGCAGGCAAGAATCCTGTGTCAAAAGCCCCCTAGGAACATCTCTGTTTTATCTAAAGCACTTTGCAGAGCTTTAGACTGGGGTTCACCAGTCTGCCTATTTACCCATCTTTCCTCTACCTTTCTCTCACCTGAAAGCAAGACACAAGTAGCCAAATTTGGAAAAAGTCAAAGCCACTTCTGAGAGTGTCTAGCTCATGGGCAAAACTCTGCCCCCACTGGAACAAACCTCAAGCCAGTCCCATCAAGACATCCAACCAAGATTAAAAAAAAGACAAAATGCTTCTCATGAAATGATCTTGGCAGAAATAATTTCATAAAGGGCATCTTGTTGATAGTAAATCCTTCAGGCCAGGGCTGTGAATCCTCCACATTAACCATAATGTCCACACTAGGCATGAAGAGGCAAGATGGAGAGTAAAGCTGGGTGGACAAGTTTTAGCCAAGGGCTTTCTGAGCATTGCAGCCTGCATGCTCACTGGGCATATACAAGTCTGGTCAAAGCTTAACATTCCCCAGCTGTGTAGGCAGAATTTTGTTTTCCCACACAAGGGGCAAGGAACTGGGGCATACGCTGTATGGGAAGGGGGTGGTGGGGACAGCCCTTGGCCAATGAGATTCTGCTCCTGTTGGAGAAAGAAAGATAGGGGACTGGCGGGACTGATCATGGAAGAAACTGGTCCCCCAGGGTCTGGCATAGGTGACAGGATCACAGTTACTTTGTCTGATTCTCCATAGCGACTCACATATTTCACTGCAAGGGCAGAGTTTGTCTTCTCCACCAGCAGATTAAAAAACCCCACACCACACTGACAGCAACTCCCACAGCAACTGATGTCACCATTGGGTGCTCCCCTGCTATTGAGCACTATCTGTCTGAGAGAGAGGACACTGTAAAGGAGAGAGTGAAGGTCTGGCCCATGTGGTTGGTACCCCTGAACCTGGGCCTCTGCAAAAGGGAGCAGGGAGGCTCATGTTGTGTGGAGGTCTTTGCTGGTTCTGATGCTGAGGTGCAAAAAGGCAGCATGCCTCGGGGAAAACCATGTTTTCTCACATCCAGACAATGCCCCTGGGACAAGAGCCCCTTGTTTTCCCATCTGGTCCCAGTTAAGATGAACCTTACTGGAACTACACTAAAACATATGGCTCTTCTGGTTGAGCCAGCCCCTAGCTAGTGTGACCTGATGTAAACCCACTGCTCTCAAAAGCTAGGCTGATGTAGAGAGACTAGAGTATCTGAAGTGCTGGCATAAAGTCCACAGAGTCATTTGCTTTAAGATAAAGAAGAGTAGGGTGTGATTGTGACACAGCTGTGAAAGGAGACACACAGACACACTCAGCACAAGTTGGTTGGGACTGGTTATGTACCAGCATTGTAGGAGCCATCATCTCTTGAGGTGGACACAGTAGTACCTGGAGACATTAGTCAACCGCTTAGGCTTGCAGAAGTGGAGTGTGCTTTGTAATTGATAAAGAGTTCTCCTCTGGAAGCAGAAAAAGCAGTGCTCCCCCTAGCACAGTCACATCCTTTGATAGTGTAGCTCTTTGGGGTCTGCAGTGAGTGTCCACCATGTTGCATGAACCCTGCGTATGCTTGTCCAGCCTTTCACTGCCCTGTAGGGACATTTGATGTCCATCACTGAACATCCCTGTGTGTAGGAACCAGATTTCTGAGTTCTGTGAAAGTATCCTTTTCTCTAGTCTGGTCCAACCAAAGAAGTATGGTTATTCTCAAAAAAACCTTCCTTCAAATAGGTAAGAGAATGAAGGATTAGCTCCCGCACAACTCCAAGGTAAACTTTAGCTTTCTGAGGTCTTTGGTATACTCTCTTTCTGGAGAAAAGTTTGGTCCCACACCACTACCATAAGTAGGGTCACCCTAAGTTCTCCTGGTGGCTAGACACAGCACAGACTCCATCGCATGACAATGAACATTTCTGGTTCACAGACTTGTTTTCTTTGCATTTTCTTTCCCAGGTGTGACTTACATCCTTGCTGAGGGATGTGTCTACACAGTGAGTGTGCCAGCCTGGGCACACTGATTCTGAGGTGCTTTGGGCACAACCAGAGGCATCTAGGGTCACATTACTTTTTTTTTTTTTTTTTTTGGTCTCTGAAGAGATTTTTCTTCCAGTTTCTTCACTTGGGTCTCCATCCACTTCAGGGACATTCAAGTGGCCAAGATGTGACAGCGAGTGGAGGACCCTCAGACATAAAATCCTTCAGGGGGACAATGTATCATTCTTTTACAAACCCTCTCTCACCCTGACTTCAGCAGGGTACATTACTTGTACTTACATTACACACTTCACCTGAGTGAAGTGTGAGCACAGTGTTTTGCTCTTCACATCCTATTTAGGGGTCATTTGTGTTTGAGGTGAAACTAGAACTTATACAAGTTTACATATACCACTGTCCCAGTTGAAGAGCCAAACAGAAGTAGCAGTTCCCCTACTGACCTCTTTAAACACTGCTGCTTTGCTCCATGGACCGTACTGCTGTTGAAAGCTGGTCCCACTCCTCTGCTTAAAGTGGGGACAACTTTCCATCAGATGTTTAGCACCAGCATGAGACCCAGCTTCAAACTCTGAGCAGCTCCTACCTTAAACCCCTCCAAAGCACACAGAAGAAACAGGAGACACTGATAACTCCTGGTATTGCTTGGAAATGATTCACCAGCCTTCACTTGAGAAACTGGTTTAGGATATACCCAACACAACACACTGGATTTTACTCTCGTGCATGGGCCACCTTGAAACCAGGTCTTTGAGGTGTCAGGAGATTCTGCATTTTTATCATAAATATCATTCTCTCATTATTTCTCTAGCATTCCACTGTTCTTCTGCCGAATGTGTGGCTTAGGTAAAAAAAATACTAACTCAGTTTACCAGAGAGGTCAGTGGTTGCTATTATCACAGAAACTTCATTAATACATTGTTTTCAAAGGTGCTGAAGTGCTCTGTGCTCCTGCCAAGCCTAGCAGACTGGACAAAGTTTTCCATGTCCTTTCCCCTAGTGATGGGCCTGATTATACCATTGCTCATGGACTCACGGACGGCACCATCTTGCCATCATTCACTTGAGGTCAGTTAAGTTTGGTAGAAGTTTTGCAGTGGGAGCTAATTTGGGAGATCCTGCTGATGAGAAAGTCCTAGAGCAGATGAAAGGCAGACCCAAGTACTTCCCTTGCATCTCTAACAGAAGAGACATGCAAAGAAAAAAAAAATGTTTTGATTTGCAACAGATGCAAATCAAGTTCCACATCTCTTGTTATCCAGTGTGAGTCACAACACCGAGTCCCAATATTTTAAAGCTAATTGTAGGAGAGTATCACAAACTAACAACATCCTGAAAAAAAAAGGAGCAGCAGTTATAGTCTGTGTTGCACAAGAAAAAAAGGCAACAAAGTAGCAAACACACCAGATTTTTCTTAATGGAAACTTCTTGCTCCTTAAATTAAAAGTAAAGTGATGAAGAGCATAACTCAAACCAGGTTCAGACTTCAGAATAACTTTGCCATTTCTGATTTTCTGAGGGAAGCATCCTCCAGGAAGCCCACAGTTTGCTGTACGAGTTCCCCTCTGATGAACCTTGGCTTTGAGATGCAGTCGGTGTGGAACCCATAGTCCCTACCCCTACAAAACGGCATGGATCAAATCCCACCACTCTGAAAAAGGAAGATAGTGGAATAAAGGGGAAGCAAATCTATTTTGATTACATAGTGCCACCCACTGTCCGAGAGACAGACAGCATCGTGGCTGCTGTTCAGGGATGATGGGCTGCACTTGCAAGTCGGATAAATCGCAGAATATAAGAATGGTTTGGGTTGGAAGGGACCTTCAAAGATCGTCTAGTTTCAACGCCTCCTGCCATGGGCAGGGACACCTTCCACTAGACCAGGTTGCTCAAAGCCCCATCCAACCTGGCCTTGAACACTTCCCAGGAGGGGGCATCCACAACTTCTCTGTAAACCTGTTCCAGTGTCTCACCACCCTCACAGTAAAGAATTTCTTCCTGATATCTAATCTAAATCTACACTCTTTCCGTTTGAAACTGTTACCCCTCATCCTATCACTACACTCCCTGATAAAAAGGCCCTTCCCATCTTTCCTGTAGGCCCCCTGTAATTCTTGAAAGTCCATGGTAAGGTGTTCCTAGAGCTTTCTCTTCTCCAGGCTGAACAAACCCAACTGTCTCAACCTGTCCTCACAGGGGAGGTGCTCCAGCCCCTTGATCATCTTTAAGTCCCTCCTCTGGACCTGCTCAATAAGATCCAATTCTTTCTTATGCTAAGGCCCCTAGAGCTGCTCAGAGCTGGTGTACTCTTCCACAGAGATGGCCTTGGGGATCTTTCATTAAGATTGTTATTTGCTACTATTTCCATCTCTGCAGAGGCTGCCGCCTCCTCCTCAGCAGGCACCATCCCCAGGGAGGGAGCACTTGTGAAATATTCATACATCAGAAGAAATTACATTTGTAAGTGAGGACTGAGGAGAGATAGCTGGCTGGAGGGGAAGCAGAAAAAAACAATAGGAGCAAGGGAGAGAGGGGAGGGGGGGAAAAAAAAAAAAGCAGAACATGGGAAATGAAAGGTGAGCTGTGATTTCCCCCTGCCAAAGTGTACATCGAGTCTCACCTCAGTGAGAAGCCTCCTCAACTCTGCTAGAGTTTGCTTCTGGTGGCCAGACGCAGAAGAGCTCGTGCAACTTTTAGGGTCAGGAATGTGGCTGGCTCTAAGAATGCGAAGTGAATTGATTTTCTCCTCATTCAGGGATGGCTAAACAGCATTTGCATTCATGCTTCTGTGAGGCTGGGTATATGACTTCACCTGAGCACATGCAAGAGGCAAAACCATCCCCTAACCACTGGCATTTCTGCAGGGGCCACCCCAGTTTTAAAGAACTTTTTTTACAAAAACTAATCCACATTTTGGGATCTTTGATTAAACTGGATTGAATAGTGAGGGGAAATGCAAAACCACACCCTTTTAGTCCTGCACAACAATAGGTTTCAGGTCCATGATCAGCAGGACGCAGTTGGGTGCTTGGTGCAGTCCTCAGACATCTCCAGCACATAGCTGCACATCTTTTACATGGTGATGGACCACTATTGCCCCACAAGCACAGTGCAAGACCTCCCTGAGAAATGCATATTCCCTCCTAAACCATTGATTTCTTTTCCTCTGCTCTCCCTCTATCACACCGAGGATTGGATTCTTCATCAGGGTCCAGAGGCTAAGATCTCCAGCAGTGACAATAATGGCAATAATAGTAAACCCAGGAATAATCTTTTTTTTTTTTAATGCTGTGATCATTAGGATCCCCTCAGTACTGCTGCTGTCTGTTGCCCACTGATGCTTAATTTACCCAGATACCCACAGGGAAGGAGTTTGAAAGCATCCTACAGATGGTTGCTTGAGGGGGTTGTTTCCCCTCTGCATAGGAATGATCCTTACAAGCTTTCCTGAACCCTCCCAGCTTGGTCCTTGCCTCCCTCGCAGGCAGCACACAAATACTCACATGATGCAGGAGCAAGTTTTGACTATTTTAGGGCCAGAAATTTCCCTGTCGGCATGGCAACTTTTAACTCCTCACCTCTGATGGAAGCTGCTTAAAATAGAAAATCCAGAAAGCTGGCATCGCATTCCATGCTCACCAAGCCTGGCTTCAGCATGCAGGCAGGGCAGGATCTGGCTTCTCTGCATCACAGAAATGGCAGGGCTAATGAAGACAACCCATGGGCCATTGCTGCCCACCCACTGCAACTGCAATTTTTAAAACGCCACCCAAATCTTCACAATCTTTGGAGACTAAAGGTATTGTCTCCCTCTCAGTCCTTCTTTGCTCAGAAAAAGCTTCGTCTCAATATTCTCAGACTCACCCACAGCCACTGAACTTCCATCTTTCCATGGACACTGGTTCCTTCCTAGATATATTTCCCCCCTGACCTCCAGGGCTGTTCATTGTAATGGGATTGCTATTTTGAGAAAGTCCCCCCAACTCTCTAAGGTCCCTTTATTATATTTTTTTTTCCTCACTTTGGAAAAACCATTGATTTTTTACAACTATTTTTTTATCAAAGCATTTTTTTTTCAGCTCACATGTAAACAATTGTGATTGCATGGGGCCAAGCAGGCATGTGGTGTGTCTCCTCTAATCCCCACTTAACCTAATTCATTTTCTGTCTAAGAAGAAAACTCTGGGAGATTCATTCAAGGAGCCTGGATTATGTCTCTTTCAGCCTACAACACTCTCCTAGGATTAGGGAATAAAAACCCCTAGAAGTCATTGGTGAGACACTAAATCTGCAACGACCCAAACACCTAGAAAAGCCCTTTCTGTGCCTGCATTTGAGCTAGGAGTCAGGATGTGCAGGAAGAGCTTCTCCACAGAAGCATCATCACCAATGCAAAGCCCAGCCCTCAGAGCTATTTTTAGGTCTTTGAGGATCTGGACCTTGCTGTTGTATTGTGTTTCTGAGGGCTTTTTCTTCTTTTCTTGACTCTGTTACCCAAAGTTTTCTGGAGAGTCCAATGAGAGGAGTCACAATGTCTGGGAGGGTTTATTTGGTTTTCTTGTGGGAAAGGTAGGTGATCTGAACCTGAAAAAATAAAACCAATCTTCTATGTCAGGAAGAAGTGCTTGTTTTGTACAAACACAGTCACTACCGCTTCTTGTTGCTTCTAGGAGAGCTTGTTGACATTTTTCAAAGTACTTTGCCCTCTCCCTCCAATTGATGCCTTTTATTTTCCCCCTCTTCAGTTTTGGCAGGTAAATACTATTTAACACATTGGGTTTTTAAACCACTTTTGCACTCTCACTTCTATGTGTTTTTGGCAGTGCAGTGAATGTCCAATTTGGTTTGGGTTTTTTTTTTAACCTTTCTGCAGCTAGGCAGTGAATATCAGTACCAGGAAGTTCTCTCTCCCCGGGCTTTATTTTATACAGTCCCATCCCTTTGTACTGCTTACCTCCCTCCAAAACTTGTCAAAGCTGTTCCAACCAAGAAAGAGGCAACCCCCAGTTCTACTCCAGATTGCCTGAAACACTCCACCAAACTAATCTGGGCCAGTTACCTTTGTTTTCCAGGATAAAAATTAACTCTCTTCTTAAAAGATTCTACTTTTATCTTTTATATCTTATTTTAGGGATCCACAGGTGCTCAACTGAACCACCTTTGACAAGTTATCTTTCACAAGAGCTTGATTGCTGCAGGCTTTTAGCTCCAGGGGGAAGCAGGAGACAGCTGGGAGAAGACACCTCGAAACACAACAATGAGCTCTGGCCAGGAGCAAGCTTGGGGACACTATCCCCTGCAGATGTTTCCTGCCTTTTTAGGGCATACAGACTCCTTTAAAAGCTGACAGTGGAAATGGGGATCCCTGTATTCTACCTGACTCGTGTTTGTCACTGTTCACAGATTCCATCATGGTAAAACCAAGGATGCCCATTCCCCAGATCAGATAGAAAACCAGGAGTCTTCATCTCTTACACACAATGCCAGCGGAGATTTTTGCTTTACTACCACAAGTGCGTGCTCTTGTTTGGCCTAAGAGACAGCAAATCCTAATTTCCTGTGCAAGGCTCCTCCTGAGCAGCTCTGAGGGCAGAGGAGTTGCTACAGCCTTCAAGGAAGATGGGGAAGAGGCTGAGTTATCAAGAAAAAGCAGCCAAGCTGGTCAACCAGGTACCAGATGCTCATCCAAAGGGCCTGCGGGTAAGAGAAAAATGACAAAAGAAGTTCCAAAAGAAGAATAGGGGAGACAAAAAAGTACACTTAAAGCCTCATTTCCAGGCTATGGTGGCATGAGCCCTGCCAAGCCAACAAATCAGGTGTTTGGGAGTGATTTACTGACATGTGCTCACTCCAGACATAGGCTTTCCTGGAGTTGATGACCAGCAAACAAAGTTAATATAACCATGTAGTTCCATTTATATATGGGTCTATAGTGTCATTATTAACACTGTCAATCCCAGGAGTTTTATTTCTTGATTCCCGTGGGAGGGACACTAATCCTGAGGTGCACCAGGCACAAAGCCTGTCAGCCTGGAGCTGTAGGTGGGTTCCCACAGGGGCAGGAGGCTACAAAAGG
Source organism: Megaceryle torquata (assembly GCA_024611175.1). Taxonomy (NCBI): domain Eukaryota; kingdom Metazoa; phylum Chordata; class Aves; order Coraciiformes; family Cerylidae; genus Megaceryle; species Megaceryle torquata. Next base: position 24,574 of record JANIJG010020885.1, read on the forward strand.
TGCTTATGCTCAGGCTGCCTAAACAGACAGGGTAAACACCCTTGGCCCCAACTATTATAGGAAAAGGTGAGCCCACAGTCCTGAGTCATTCCCTGAGGGACACCCAGCAGAGGAGGTCGTGGTCATCCACAAATCCCTCCTGCCCCACCATTTGCCTTTGCTGGGGCTACAGCTGGCCCCTTCCAACAGCCAAGCCTCTCCAACCGTTGCTCCCAAGGGAGTACACCCTTCCTTTCCCAAATTCACCCCATTTGTCTCCTGCTTATCTTCCTAGACAGTCCCAGTTCCTCCATCTGGGACTCCCTCCTCCATGGCAGGGACTAGAGGTGATGGAGCCCCCCCCGACCTGGTTTAAGATTAGCCCATTGTTCCCTATTTACAGGGTTAATCTTGCTGTGTATGCGGAAGTGGAAAAGCTCATTGAAAATAACTCAAAGTTAAATATCTACGCCCCCTGCCCCATTTTGAGCTTCTCATAACCTTGCCAGCTCATAAAGTGATGGCCCCATAATCATGTTGCTTTGAGCTTTGGCACAACAGCTGAGATAGAAACTTTTTGTGTGTGTGTACAGAGGAAAAAGCATGGTCAGGATGAGAAGAAAAGGATCAGGAAGTAGTGCAGCAGATTCATCCCAACAAAGAAAGTTTTTCCTCTGCACTGCCTTTGTTCCTGCTTCTCTTCCCAGCCCCTCACAAGCCATCAGCTGAAACCAAAATCAGTGCTCTGGCTCTATTCAAGGAAACATAAACTGGCTGTGAGAAGCACAAATGTTGGGGTAAGGGGAGATGGGATCTCTTAAAACTATGTTAAACAAAAAAAGTCAGCTACTACTTCATTTAGAATATGTTTCTAATGAGAATTGCCTGGGTAGGTTGAATAGGCTACTAGAAAGTCCCTTCCATACCTCATAGTTAGTCCAACTATTTAAAATCCCCTCCCCAAATACCCCCCTGACTGCCACGGCTTGCAGGACATCTGCCAGGGAAGGATGATAAGACAAAGAAGCAAACATAAATCACAGCCACTAATTGCAAAGCCATATGTATCTGTCCTCGCCCTTTTGTGCCTTTGCCTTCAATCTGCATCTTGCCCATCTGATCCATGTCCCTCTCATTACTGCTCTTTCACATCAGTCTGTGCTGCTTCCCTTTATGTTTTGAAGCACAGTCTCTTCCCCTCCATAACCTGTTTGACTTCTTGTCTCCCTCCTTGAGCACCTCTAGCCTTCTTTTCTTTGCCAGCTCAATTGCTCCTTTTATATCTCATCTTCTTCCTCTAGCATTATCCTCCTCACCTCCCTGCTTGTCTCTCTGACCAGACACAAACTATTTTGCTATGCTTTTCAGATATAAGCTAATTTTGGTCTACAAGCTAGCAGGTCAGTAGTATGATCCTTACTCTTGTAGCCCTTGGTCCAACTATGTCAATGCACACACAAACATGCATGGAAAAAGGGTGAGGATTTTCAGGAAAGTTGTATCCTGCTTTGAGTGTGAACAGAACTAATTCTGTTCAGTGATGTTACTTTTCAGTTCAGTTTCTTCTAACTAACTGCACTTTCTGAAGTTAACATATTTTCACAGGCAATGTCCATTTCTAAAAGTGATAACATTTGGTGTTTACAGTTACTACCAAGGACTAGTGTGCAGAAAGGCTCTTGCTTATTCTTGCTCCCACACAGACCAAGGACACTGCAACATGACTATCATCACCATGGTTTAACCTCTCCTGGTAGCTAAACACTACAGAGCTGCTCACTCACCACTCTCTCCCCCCCCAGGGAGAAAAGAAGGGGGGGGGTGGAGAAGGGATATAGGGACAGTTCAATAAAACAACACAAAGAGAGAAGAAAACAACAGTACTAATAATAGTACTAATGAAATGATAGACACAGTAATAGAAGCAGAGGAGGACTACCTGCATCCAAGACACCAACTTTCCCTGCTCCAACCCCACTGAAGTAAACTGAAAGCAGGCACACCTGCCCTAGGTCACCCTCCCCTTATATAGGGACATGACTCAGTATGGTTTCAAATATCCCATTGGCCAGTTTCATTGTTTATCCCAGCTGGGGCCTCTCCCAGCTGCAGCTCCTCCCAACTGCTTGTGCCCAAACCAAATACAGGACAAGGGGAGTTGAGTTCAATACTGGTTTTGTGTATATTTTTATATATTTCATTTTACTGTTATTATTTTCATTAAAGCTGGTTTAGTTTTCTTTTCCAGTCCATAAAGTTCTCCCTCTTATCTCCTTTCTTTTCACCCTTGGGGAAAAGAGAGGGGTTAATAGAGAGCATCTGTCATTCATTTAGTGGCTGGCTGTATTGGATCTGACTGAGATGGAGTTAATTTTCCCCACAGCAGCCCTCACAGTGTTGTGCTTTGCATTGAGAGCTAAGAAGGTGGTGATAACACACCTGTGGTGTGGCTACTGCTGAGTAGGGTTTGCACAGCACCAGTGCTGGTTTGCCAACATTCACCCCACAGTGGGATGGGGTGGACAAGATCTTGGGAGGAGGCACAACTGAGGCAGCTGACCCAAACTGACCAAAGGGATATTCCCTATCATATGATGTCAGCTTAACAACAAAAGCTAGAGAAAGGAGGAGGGAGATGGACATCCACTTGTCCTCAGGAGCAACTGCTATGTGTTTGGAGCACTACTCCCCAGAAAAGGGGCCAGGCATCACCTGCTGATGGGAAGTAGAGAAAAAACAAATTGTTTTCTTTTTCTTCCATGTGCACCACCTTGCTTTGCTTTTCATTAAACTGCATTTGTCTTAACATACAAGTTTCATCTTATTTTCTTCCCCCTGGTCCAGCTGAAAGGAGGGGGAAGTGACAGAGCAGCTTGGTGGGTACCTGGTACACAGCCAAGGTCAAACCACCACACCAGCCCACCCTTGACAGGTGGTCAGACCCACCAAAACCCTCTAAATCCAGTAAAAAAGACCAGTTCACATCACAGAAGCACTCCCTTGTCAGCACAGGCTGCTCTTGGTGCTCAAGAGAAAAGCCACCTCACTTGCACTTTAACATCAGGAAATATTCTAGAGGCAAAGCTGCCAACCTTAGAGTTACCTCCTTGCCCTTAAAACATTAGCCAGCCTCCAGATTTCCAGAAGCAGAGTTTTTACTGGCCAGAAGAGTGGTGGGAGTCTATAAGAAGCCATAGTTTTACTTTCAAGTGATAAAAATGCCAAAACAGAAGAGATATCAGGGAAAGAAGGAAACCCCTTAGGGATGACTAGGAATTAGTTTAGTGCTTTCCTGGAGGAAAAATAAAGTGCCGGGCAAACCAAGATCGGACTGTCTCTGTGGCAGTGTTTGACTACCTGCAGAAAAGAATGCCTCATGTTTGCTGGCAGTGCTTTATTCAAGCCTGAAGTGCCTCCACCCAAGCAAAGTTTCTCCACAGGTTTCAAACACTAAAAAATCAGAAGGAAAACAAGGTTAAGATATTTAGGAGAACAAAACAAATGGGGAAAGTTCTTCCATAAGCCAAATACCATTATGTTTTGCAGCACAGGTGGGAAACTTCTGGACTGTGGGACCTCAGTGTCAGCAAATCTTGTTAACAAGCTGCTCAAGTGTTCATGTGAGGCACCAGAAGAATGGGTTACGTGTCATATTGATTTAATGACAACTATTGCTGCTAGGAATTGATGCTTTCATTAGAGAAAGCAGATTAGCAATGGGCTTGTGGATGTTTGGCCAACACAGAGGCTGGCAGGGTATGAATGGTTTCCCCTATTGAAATATAACTTCCAGGTAAGATGTAATAGCAGAAGACTCTGCATATATCATGGTGCTATAACACAGCTCTGGTTTACTGCATTAAAAAATCCCATAGTTATTGATTCCCAGTGAAGATTATGATTATGATACCTTCCCCTTGCAGATGAACTGTGAAATATCTGATGAAAGGTAGCCCAATCTGTTGGTCTTCTTTGAAACAGATGCATTGCTGGCTCATGTGCAACTTGGTGTGCACAAGGACCTCCCAGGTTCTTCCCTGTGGAGGTGTTTCCCAGCCAGTCAGCCTCCAGTGTGTACTGGTGCCTGGGGTTATTCTTCCCCAGGGTCAGCACTTTTCATTTCCTCTTGTTGAACTTCATGACAGCTCAGTTCTCCAGTGTGTTGAGGCCCCTCTGGATCGTAGCACAACCATCCAGTATATTAGCCTCTCCTCCTAGTTTTGTATTGTCTGCAAATTCACTGTGCATGCAGCCTGTTCCATCACTGAGGTGATTAATCAAGATGTGGAAAGCAGTGGCTCTAATGTCAACCCCTGGGGTGCACCAATTGCCCCAAGTGGACTTTGTGCAGTTAACCACAGCACTCCGGCTCCAGTCAATCAGCTGGTTTTCAACCCACCCCACCACCCACTCATCTAACCTGTACTTTGCACCTGGTCTATGAGGCTGTTATGGAGACAGTATCAAAAGGCTTATTAAAGTTGAAGTAAACAATATCCACCGCTCCCCCCACATCCACCCAGTCAGTCACTTCATTGCAGAAGTTGGATAAGCATTCATTGCATCAGGTTGGATAAGCACGATGTCCCTTCACATTTCCCCTTTTCTACTGAAATAGCAGTAGAGCCCAAGTACATGATATTTTAAGAAAACAATGAGATCGAGAGACAGATGCTAAGTGTTCACAGTGCTTCTGACAGGGATAAACTGCAGTATCAGTTTCTTTCAGATTGAGAACAAATGGCCTGCACTTCAGAGGAGAGGCTTAATAATATAATAAGGCTTTCCCATCCCTTACTAGTGAGCTTCAACAGCACACGCTGTTGTGAGCATCAAGCAAAGACAAACACAGATGTAAATAAATCATTAGAAACTCTCATCTAGGGACCAAGTGCTGAAGAGGTTGCTTGGGCGTATTTCACACAAGAAGCAAAGCAGGTTTCCTTGTGCTGGGTTATGTCCCACATCTCCTGGAGGATGGATAGTGTTTGGCTCTCTTCATTCTTTCTGCTGCCCCTCAGGATGAAGCCTGTGGTCTTTTTTTTTGGTGTTTCAGGCTGTTTCACCAGCATTTAGTGTTCATGTGAGTGTACAGTGATCACACATGTGATGAGAGTGGGGTCAAAGAGGAATTTTCTGGCTTCAGCTTCCTGACTTTCTTCTTTTTCTTGCCTGCTTCCCTTCCTAGCTTGGCCCCAGTTTCTTTTTCCCAGCAGAGCTACCCTACGTTACCCAGCCAAAGAAGGACATCTCATGGGCTCTGTGGGTTGTGATCCATCTGTAGCCTCCACTCTAACATTCGAATAGGTGGAAACCTCTAACCTTCAATTAGATGGAAAAGGAAGAGAGAAGACAAACTTCCATGTGGTTGCTTCTGGTGCAGCCTCTACCATGTTTGCTGGGGAACAGGGACTTAAATCTCTGGCACCCTCACTGACTTCATTACTGAGGAGGAATGTCCTCTGCAAGCTTCATCTCTGTGATTTAGTACCGAGGCTTTGGCCACTGAGGGCCAATGTTTAATCTTTTAAACATGACAGCACTTGTGGATTCAACAAGACCTACCAGGTTTTATCTTCAAGGAGAAAGGAAGCTTGCAATTGCACCAGCTGCTCTATTTCCTCTTAACTGAGGATCATCAACTATGGCAGCTAATAATCACACAGTTTAGTTTGATAAAATTAAGGAAGAGAAAAGGAGAAGGACATAACTAAAGATCAAGTATATAGATTTCCAGAATGGAAAACTGCTGAAAATGTCATAAAACCTACCAGACTTCCTTACTGCTGCCACTGGGGAAGGAGGGTTTTTAACTACAGTGGCAACAAATAGAACAAAGAAGGAAAAAAAAAAGATGTCCCTCTAAGAAATCCTCCTTTTAGGAGCCTTTGTGGTGCTTCACCTTTCTGGTTATTTTTTAACATCCTGCTTAGACCACTGTAATGTTTATGAACTTGATTAAGTTGCTCCTCCAAAATCAGATGGTCTACACTAATTAACACCCCAGGAAGCTCTAGTCTCAAATCCCACACAAGAGGCTTTAGCACCCACAAATTTCACAGGATTTTTGGGTGCTTATGACCTCCAGGCAGGGCATGTCCTCAGATGACAGAAAAAAAAAAAAAAAAAAATTCCTCTCAAAATACAAGTTAAACATGCTTCAGATGCAAAATTAGCGTTTGTCAGAGAAGTGACTCATGGTGACTGAGGGCTTTGTGCATCCCTCCTCTGAAGCATCCAGGATCTTTTTCTGGCTTGTGAATCACCAGAAAGTGGTAGATGAGCATGTCTTGAGCTAAGCAAAAAAAATGAGTGTTAAAGATGATAAATGGCTCTTTTCTGCTTTCTGAAATAGTACTGCTGGCAACTTTGTGATGCCAGGAAGAGGGGAAACAACATTTCCAAGTGTGGGTTAAAAGGTGGAAAGCTTTGTTTACAGTGAATTCTTGGGCTTTGGAAAGTCTGTCTGTGACCTAAAGGGGTGGATTCAGCTGTACATACAGCAGGCTCCTGCATGGGAAGGGGACATGTCAGGTCCTTTGAGGGCATTATGCCTTCTTTTTTATTTTTGCAGGACTCCATGCTTTAGAGGGCCTGGCATGTTTTCCAGATGCTTTTGTGACCCATAGCCCCCCCCCACCCAGTCCAAAAATCCCATCTTCAGGCTCTTCACAAAAACCCTTCAGTGTCCTTTGAGAAGCAGCAGTGGGATCAGGGATCAGGAAAGCACCCGAGCAACACCCTAAACTCCATCTATATGCTTTCCCTTCAGACACAGCTCCAAATGTTCTTTGCTGTGTGCAGCAGAGACAGAAACTCAAGGACAGGCCACATGAATTGCAATTTTCCCAGTTAAATTGCTAAAGGACAGAAGGAAGAAGACACCTATATATTGATGAAGTGAAGCACGTACATAATTAATTTGGGTTAGAGTCAGGCTGCATAAAACTGAGCAAGCACAGCACCTCCAGACCTGCTGGGGGTTTTGGCAAACCGCTCTGACTGAGACCGGGCACATCATGAAGTCAAGAGATGCATCTTTCTGTCCAGACACCACCCCGACTCCCCAGATGTGCTGTGCTCTTGCTTTCTGTCCCCATGGGTGTGCTTTGTGGGGTGGGGGGGAGGGGTGTGATTGCAGAAACCCAGATGTCCAGGCAAAGAAAGGTATCAAAATAACATTTTGTTTGTGATCAAATAACTGTCCTGACAGGGTTTCCTGATTGCTAACATGAAACATCAGCCCTTCTTCTGCTCCTTGTTTCATAATTATCCCCCTTGTCATATTTTGTTCCTACATCTCCTTTAATTAATTTTTTAATCCAGTTGACTCCCCACAGCAGCATCCCTGACAGTCTCTCATTCTGTAGCACAGAGAAATGTTGATGATTTTTTTTTCTTCACATCAAGTGGAATTAAATGCTGGCTTTTGTCATGGCTACAAAACATTTTCCTCTCTTAGTAGAGGATTCCCTTTGGATAATTTCTCATCACAAAATAGTACCTTTCCAAGCACACCTCATGAATTATACCCTGTTCAAGATTTTCAGGACCTTCCTACTGCAAAAACCACTATGACACTGATGTCATGGTTTAACCTGAGCTCATTTTAAACAATCTATCTCAGGTTTTGTGGGAAACATAGCCATGGCCACAGGGAAATACTCAGGATAAATACAGTTGTGTTGGTGAAAAATGTAGCTGAACTTTGTTATATGGCAGCATTACGTTATTGGTGCTGCTAGAGATGGTTGAAGTATGCCTGGGCGACCGTCTGGGTACGTCATTCCTTGTGACACCAGACATCCAGGTGCAAAACCCATTTTTGCCACTTGTTTTGTTAATACAGGCAAGAGACTTCAGGCTTTTGTGCTTCCCTCCTTCAGACTTGAAAGGAAGGTGAAAACCACTTCTCCTATCACAGCAGAGCCATACAATGCTGCTGCTGAAGGGGACCTGAGGAGGAGCCCATAAAGGCTTTCTACAAGGATGCTGTGAGGTAGGATCATCCACCTCCCTGAAGGTACCTGCCAATCCTTTTTGTAGAGTGGCAAAAGAGCGATGCACAAATGACATAAGGCCAACTGTGCAGGTCTGAGTACAAAACACTGCCTTAGCGAGGTTGCCTTGCTGAGCTCGTCAGCTAAATGTGGCAACAAAGACTGGCAAACAAACAAAAAAAAAGGAGCAAAATTCAAATGCTGCTGTTGCTCTCATGGTAATCGGCACAGCTTTATGAAGAATGATTTGTAATTTTACACTGACAGTTATTATCTTCTGGCAGCCACCACAACTTAAACAAATGTCTGATATGGCAAGGGGCTGCCTTTTTTGTGCCTTTGACAAGAACCTTACCACAATAAGAAGCCCAAAGAGAAATGCTGTTCCACAGTCTCTGTTTCTCTCCTGACATGAATTGTGGCAGTCCTTCCTTGCCACATTATGCTTGGTGCTTACGGTAACATTTTGATGTCAACCTCACTTGAAGTGCCTTTTGCATAAGCAATAGAAGAAATGCACTCTGTGGACTTCTCCCTTTCTTCAGATGGAGAAGTGCTTGGAATGAGAGGAGATGCAGGAATAAACTCCACAGCTTGACCCAACATGACAATTTTGAATATGAATAAGTAATGTCAAAGCAATATTCAAGCTCTTACTCGAGCAAAACTATTTTATTTTCTGTTTTCTTTTTTATGCCTTCTAGATATGCAAAGCAGGTAGAATGTGCCTGGATAATAAGTGATTAAAGAACTCTCCAGCTGTACATGTTCACAGCAAATCATCTTATCTCCCTCACAACTCACAAAACAAGTGAAGTAGGAAAACAAGAGGCATGAAAGAATACAGAGACTGAAAAATGGTCTATTTTGCTTTGTCTTGGCTTTTGAACTGAATTTCTTATAAATCCAAATCTATCCCAGTGATTGGGAAAGCTTCAGACTCACAAGCTGTCTGGTCCTGGGCACTGAATGGGATCAAACACAAAATGGGACAAGGCTCCAGAGTTGGAACTCACAGAATCACAGAATTGCTATGGTTAAAAAAGACCTTTAAGCTCATCAAATTCAACCATTATTTAACTCTACCAGGGCCACTACTACAGTGGCCACTCCAGTCCAGTTTGGATTAGTTAAAATGTGTATAAAATTCCACTCCAGTTTAGACTAATTAATAATATTAATATTTCTTCTGCAATGAGGTCTTGTTCATTCACAATGCCTGGGTTGCTTAGGCTCTCCCAGCAACCACAAGAATACTCAGGGATTTCCTACAGCACTATTTTTAGGAAAAAGATAGAATTTTGAACCAATGAAAAACTGCTTAGGCCAGCATTCCATCCGTGTCAAGTCTGGCTGGTTTTCATTCAATTTTCAATTTTTGATAGAAAAGAAAGGAGGACTGAGAAAAACTCTCTAGGAAAATTTTGTAGGGAAGCATTTTCCCTTTCAAGCAAACCAGCTTTAATTTGCCCAAAGCTGATCCACATTCAACAGAACTTCTTCGGTTTCTGGAGATATTTTTAGTTCTTGTCTGGCTACTTTTGATAGTTTATTTAAGGTATTGCTGGCATGAGTGAAGCATCTCTGGGCATTTTTTTAAAGCTTTTAAGGTTTTCTTTGCTTTTATTCTGGAAGCGTTCATGTGCCCAACAGCTGACAAGCTGTTTCTAGCTCTAGCAGCTTGTCCAATAAAATATATTAACATACCCTCCAGCTTTGATATGTTTCTGTGTTGCTCAGAAAGGTAAAGGGCTGCCATTCCCACCTCAAAGCTTCTTATCAAGTACTCTGCTTGATATGTTAAAATCCTCCTGTTCTGAGGCATTTATAATTTAAAGTAGAGGTGATATAATGGACTTCAATTCCTATTGGGCAAAATTTAAGGTCTTCTTATTTTATAATTATAAGCCACTTTTGATGCTTGATACCACCCAAAGCTCCTTAGCACAAAGAAAGGTGTTCTGCAAAGTTGTTTTTTCCATGCAATACTTTAACTTTTTTTAATTTTTTTTTCCCCCCTTGTTTTCTGGTTTTTTGTTGGTTTTTTTTTTTTTTTTTTCAGGAGCTCTTCTTTTAGGACAGGGAGGTGTTAGTTAGCATTGTTTTGAGATGTTTCATGTTGTCAAACACATGACAACCAAAGTGAGGTGGTCCCCCAAGACAGCAAAATAGTCATCCCAGGTGGCTATGGCACATCTGTTTGGGATTTTGTGCCCAGCAGCCCCTTTGGTCTGGAGACACATGACCCCAGACAGCTGTCTGATAAGCATCAAGCCAGCCCCATTCAAGTAAAGCCATTTTTATTTATTTCAAAAACATGCCCATTCTCCTTGGCTGCCAGCAATGGGCAGAACTCTGTAGCCTCTCCATCCTGCTCGTCCTCAAGCTTTGGCTGGGCCTTGAGGTCCTCTAATGTTTGAGATCTTCATTTTTATCTCATATTTAGCCTTGAGAAGAGTAAACTCTTTGCCACCCAGCTGAAGCCAGCCAGGACCTGCTCTAAACATCTTCTTTGTTTTGCCCAGCAATGTTATCTGGGTCACTGTTGTACCTTTCCTGATCACACCTGCTCAAGGTAATCTGAAAACATATATAAACCATAACACTGAGAGCTCCCAGTTTTGGGGGTCCATCTTCACCCATCCTTTGGATACCCACTTCATCTTCTGCATCCTATTTCTCACCATGTCAAGAGCTCATGAGACTACTTGCTCCATTGTGGTCATGTCTCACTGATCCTGCCATGGGTAGGACTTTCTGGAATAATTCTGAATGGAGGATGTGTCCAGATCCTCATCCCTCCATGACATCTGAGGTTGGTGAGGGTGGTGGGGTGTCCCTCATCCTCCTGAAAAAGCTATCTATAAGAAAAGAAACAACCCTAAGGCTCAGCTCTGTAACATTGAGCAGGTATGTAAGAAAATTTAAAAAAATTAAAAACTTCAGAGAGTTTTTTATTTCTCCACTCAGCTCCATGTTTACTTCTGAACACCAGCACTCACAGCAGGGCTGTGTTTCCATATGACATATTTATACTTAATTGCTAGTGTCAGTGTTTCAGATGTCTGCCAAGTTCCACCACTGATTATGGCAACGGCACTTGGGAGCCAAACTGTTCCACTATGCACAGTCCAAGCTGCAACCTGAGGTTGCCCTGTGCCACTTGTACCCCTGCCCTGCTCCACTGACAACTCTGGGAAAATCAAAAAGACCCACAGTCTGTTACAGCGGGATACAGAGATCTGCCCCAGCGTGCAGGCAGCTTGGGACAGTAGTTATCTAGGAGGTGGGAATAGTCCCTCTTATCCCAGCAAGTTAAGGATAAAGATGGTGACAGAGCTGAGAGCAGCTGAGTTTATTACAGCTTTTAATTTAGAAGAAACAACCTGCTAATGTGTGCTCTGAGCAGATGGATGTCACACAAGCCAAAGTTTTAGGAAGCATTCCTGATTTTTCCAGACTTCTTAAGATCTTTCCATTACCTTTTTTTAGCCTCATGAAGATTGGCAAGGGCCAAGGAGGGATGGTGGTGGAGTGGCAGCCAGGGAGAGGTAGGAGAGCCTGGCTGGAGCCCCTCCAAACCAGGATAGGGAGCACTGAGGCTGGTGTAACTTCTGCCCCATGGGCACCTGCAATGGTTAACCCTCTCCCATGAGCAGTGGTTTTGCTCCTGAAGCTGCTGCTCTTGTGTTAGTACAGCTTTTCTCACATGGAAAATGGCATCTTTGAGGGAAGGACCTCACAGAGCTTTATGAAGGCAATAGTCTGGCCCCAGAAGATAACTAAGGTGCCAGATTTGCAAAAGCCTTTAAAGCATTTTGTCATTCTAAAGCATTTTTGCTCAAATGGAGGATATAGAGAACTGCTGGCTTTTTGTCTTATTTTTCAACCCCTTTTCTTGCTCTTAAATTAATTTCTGAAATACTCAACACTGCAGGAAGGTTACCACAGGCTTGGTGTTCACCCCTTAGAGTACAAGCTGGTGTGAGCAGGCACACAATAACTCATAACCTGCCTGCCTGCCTGGCTGCTCACTTAAAGTTCTACTCCTTGATACACATCGCAACAAGAATAGGGTTTTATTGCCGAATAATCCTTCATTCTGAAATCCTCTACCTCAGCACTCTGAAATATCAAGAAATAAATGCTAATTTCAGCAATTCCCCGAGACACATTCACAGAGCTTGTTCACAGCGTTTATCTGTCTCACTTCAGCCAAAAATTGTTGTAATACTTCTTCTTGGCAATAATTTGAAAAAGCCATTGCGATGTGCCACCTGCCTCTCCACACAATGTGACTGTCCTGGTCTTTTACTGGTAGCTACAGGAACCAGATGCCAAGGTGCAGAAGATAATTTCCCCATTGCAAGGAACATCTGTCTCCTTGGCAAGCCTAAAAGATCATTGTGACGACCGATCTCCCTGGTGTTGCCTTTGGTTGTACGATGAGGTTGTATGTGAGTTGACAGTACAATCTTGCTCTTCCAGGCACCCTTTGTCTTCAGGTGACCTTTGAATGTAGATTTGTTGCTTTGCCCAAAAGACCTGGTTTCTTGAAAGCTTCTCATCTTATCTTCTTTCTCAGCTGACTTTTTTTGCTATCCTCAGACCTAACCAGTTTCTGCTATTTACAGTGGTCTCTTCTTTCCTTGTAAAAGGTTTATATGGTGTACTACACCAAGATTTGCTGATCTTTTCTCCACATCCCTCTCTTTTGCCTTCTTTTTGTCTCCCTCAACTTCAAGCAGTTCTCTGAAAAAACTAAATACGGAGTTTTGTCATCCTGAGTTGCCCCTGTAGCCAATGGCTCAGAAGACACAAGAGATATTTCTCCTAGCAGGAGTTATAGCCATGCAGGATTGTCTGCTCTATGGTCTCTCTTTCCCCTGAGTCTAGATGAGGCCTTGAATGATCACGGTCCTATTTTGGACAGTTGAGTGATATGCCACTAGCTAACTTCTAATTCACTTTTTCTATGAAGATATCAAACATGTTTTATCCAGACCTTGGCCAGGCATCAGACAGATATCTGGGCTAAAATCTGGGCTATGGGGCAGCATGGGATTCTCCAGGTCCCACATCAAAAGGACTTTGTGGAGATCTCCTTTGGGGATGCATTATGGGTATAAAAGAGCCAATGGCCACATGAGGTGCAATGCTAATAACATTAGCCTTCCACTAATGTTATTTTTTGGCTGATGAAAAATATGCCTCCTGTCTTCTATCAAATATGCTGAAATGTAGAGGCATTAAATTAAGTAATTTCCTCCTCTTTTTTTAATATATTTTTTTAAATACTTAGTAGGTTTTTTCATATATTAACATTTGCTAGAGTGGTGAATTATTGTGGTAAAGCTAAGCTACTGTGGCTTGAAGAGTTTCGCAAAAATATTTTTTTATATTAAACAAACATGGGCTTTTGGTTAGTTTGAGGTGGCAGCAAATGAGTCAGAAAAAAAAAGCTTGGAAAGTTAAGAGACTGCTTGCTCTGTTCTGTTTGCTACTTACGTAGGAGGCATTCTTGATTTTATAAGAAACTTTCTTTATGCCCCTCCTTAACCTGATGTTCTCTGCCAGGACTTGGAACATAAAAATTAAAAATAATGGACCATCCTGCATCAATTATGAGACATTTAGACCTTGAATGCAGCCTGTCACTATTATTAATCTATTATCTGTAATCCTTTTCCCAGTATGGACTGAGAAAACTGGGATGCTTTGAAACCAGGCTTGTCCCGTCTGTTGATGGAAGGAGGGATGCGGGACATGGTTTGGGATCCACATCTTGTTGCTCCTGGGGCATCTCCTGCCTGTTCTTCTTGCCTGCAGGGAATAAGAGGATCCCCGGAACATGACTGCCATGTCAGAAGTCACAATCTTCACTAGGTTCCTCCCAAAATCCACCACGACACTTTTGCAGAAAGCTTTAATTTCAGCAGCTCTAGCTGAGCAAACAGAGAGGGACTATTAGGTCCCTATCACAGCCATGGGCAAAAGCTCCAGAAGACCAGGTTAGCACAAAGCTGGGTGTGGGATAGCTGGTCTCACAAAATGGACACGGATTAAGTGTCTGAGTGGAAAAACTTTCCTAAGAGGTGCATTGTGTTGCCTAAAAATAGCTACCACTTCTTTATCCAAACCACATCCCTCTGGAGCACTCCAGTATTTAAGTACATTTGGATGCTAAGAGGAATCCTAATCAGTGAGACATTTTGCTTTGGCCACAGACCTCTCTGAAGTCAATGGGAAGCATCCACAGAGACGATGGGAGGATTTGGCCATCACCCATGCCTACGCACTGCAGCAGCAAGTTTGTTGGTTTAGTGGTTTCCTTTAATTGGGGTGATCACTGGCATGCAGAGGAGAAAATTAAAATCCCAAGAACTCGGCTATATAAAGAAGATCATGGATAGGAAAACAGGGCTTGATGGACTGATATGAGTGAAAGGTATCACTTGTTACCCTATCCTCTACCGTGTGGGAAAAGATCTACTCCAAACACCACGTTTGCCTTTTCAAGAGTGTTTACCTGGAGCGTAGAGAGTCCCTAGGATTTGGTGTCTTTCCATGGGCTGTCCACAGCATACTTTGAGGAGAACACAACCCATCATGTTGAGCCTGTGCCTCCAATCTCACTTGTCATCTGCCTCCCCCATCAGCAGGACTCCTGCATCCTCCCCTCAAGCAGGTGGATGGGATTTTGGATGGGAAGGGTCAAGGTCCAGTTGAATCCAGCAGCTCTCACCACCCTCATCCTGGTGGAGATACCCTATGTGGAGCTTAGCTTTTCTCCTTCCATGACAGCAGATGGTTCAAACATTATCTAAAAAAAAAAAAAAAGTAACATTGTCTTACAACACTTCCACTCTCCAAAGTGCCTCTTTTTCTTCCTTTAAGAAGATGTTCCTTCTTTAAATTTAAGATGGTGCTGGTCACCTTTGCTCCAAAAATATATAAAACTGCTGCATAACTATTTTCCAAATAATTAATCTTTCCAGTGGAATAACTTAAAGCTCCACATTTCCTGTTATGTTATACAGCTGCAATTTGTAACAGGAGATCCCGTGCTGTGCTACGTAGGCAGAGGGCCAAGGATGTGGTGCTTTACCTAACAAGAGCCCTACATAAATAATCTTTAACCACAAGTTAGATTCTGTTTAGTTCATGTAAAGGAGGAGAGGGAAAACAAAAGCCTTTCTTCTGGTTGTCATTTCACAGGTCAGCATTAAATTTTCAGTAGTATATTATTTTATTTTGTAAGCTTTAGGGGCTGGGGATGCCCCCTTCTCATGTGCTAGAGAAATATGTGCTCAATTCCACCACCAAAAAGTGGTTTTATTGATTAACTTGAGTTACAAACAAACATTTTGTCTGCCATAAAGATTATAGCCTCCTGTATAGCTGGGATCTCAAGATATGGCAAGCATAAGTGTAGCAATCCTTGCTTCTCTGCCCAAAACCAGACTTGGGGTGGAAATCATGGGAGATGGCCAGGATGTAAGTGAAGCACCTAGTGCCCTAGCTGGGCCAGCCCTTTGAGGGCCACCAGAGCCAGGCATAAGTCAGAGCTGCCGTGAGACAGCAAGAAAGGATGCCAGGAGCTGCGCTGGCCCTCTGCCAGCTGCAGCACGGGGGCAGCCCCAAGATGATATAAAGCCTCCCTTGGCAAGCCTTTGGCCCTTCTCTGCCTGGCACAACAGGCAGTGATGTCACACTGGAGTGGGGGAGGTCTGGACTCCCAAAATTGCTGAGTGTTGCTTGCAACAGGCCTTTTATATATCCACATTCAGCATCATATGTACTGAGAGGGAGATTCAGGGTTTAGCTGCAATAGTAGCAGTGTTTATAGGTATTATAAATCATCATCATTGTAATGCATACAGCTATTATGCTTTCAGGATGATAGTGAGAAGGACTGGGATATGACAAAACTCATCCATTAAGCGTTGTCCTCTCAAATTGAGAGTAAACATTTCAAAGTCTTTCACCCCCAGGCTCTAATTCACCAAAGCACATACGCGTGGTGTGCACACTCATGGGTCATGCTCCCAAGGCTATTTCATCCCTAAAGATACATCAAGGAACTCAGCAGAAGTTTGCTGTGGGATGCGAAGGTCCAAAAGTGTCTAAGCCAGTCCAGCACCTAACTCTTTATGCTGTCAGCCCCTAAGTACACTCAAAGCATGTACCACATGGTTAATGAGGGGAATGAGATGAAGTAGAGGATATGTCCCCGAGCTCAGAGGCTCAGAGTCTTAGAAGCTGAAAGGCTCAGAGGCCAGTGCCACCAGTGGAATTTTGGGTTTTATGACCATGGGCTGCTTTACAAGAGTCCAGGCTGCTGACAACAGATGGACAACACCTGTCTCAAAGGGGGAAAAGGATCCTGGAGCAAAAGCCAGTGGGGCTCACTGAAAGGTCTTTAAACCAGACTTGAAGCGGGTGAGCATGAAACTGGGCTTGCTAGAGAGAAGCCTTGGAGTGGTGCAGGAAGGGGCCATCCCCATGTCCCAAAAGACAGGCCGGTGAAGAAGAGACTGAGCTGGCTGAAAGGAGAGCTCTGTCTAGAACTCAGGACCAAAAGGGGACTTCATGGTCTTTGGAAAAGGGGGTGGCCACTCAGGAGGACTACAAAGCTGCAGTGAAGCTATTCAGGGAGTAAATCAGAAGGGCCAAAGCGCAACTAGAACTCAATCTGGCTATTGACATAAAATACAATAAAAACTGCTTCTATAAACACATAAACAACAAAAGGAGGACTGGGAAGAATCTACATCCTCTGTTGGATGCAGGGGGAAACATAATGACTAAGGATGAGAAAAAGGCTGAGGTACTTAACGCTGCCCTTTCCCCTATCTTTAATAGCAGAACCACTTGCTTGCTGGGTAGCCAGCCCCTTGAGCTGGAAGACAGGGATAGGGAACAGAAGGAGGCCTCCATAATCCAAGAGGAAACAGTTAGTGACCTGCTGCACCACCTAGACATACACAAGTCTATAGGGCCAGATGGGTGACACCCAAGTGCGCCAAAGGAGCTGGTGGATGTGCTTACCAAGACACTCCTTATGATTTATCAGCAGTCCTGGCTAACCAGGGAGCTCCCAACAGACTGGAGGGTAGCAAACATGATGCCCATCTACAAGAAGGGCTGGAAGGAGGATCTGGGGAACTACAGACTTGCCAGTCTGACCTCAGTGCCAGGGAAGGTCATAGAACAAATCATCTTGAGTGCAATAACACACCATTTACAGGACAACCAGGCAATCAGGCCCAGTCAGCATAGGTTCATGAAGGGCGGGTCCTGCCCAAGAAACCTCATCTCCTTCTATGACAAGGTGACCCACTTGGTGGATTAGGACAAGGCTGTGGGCATTGTTTACCTAGACTTCAGCAAAGCCTTTGATACTGTTCCCCACAGCATCCTCATGAAAAAACTGTCTGCCCCAGGCCTGGATGGGTGCACACTCTGCTGGATCAAACACTGGCTGGATGGCTGGGCTCAGAGAACGGTACTGAATGAAGTTACATCCAGTTGGCAGCCGGTCACAAGTGGGGTTCCCCAGGGCTCAGTCCTGGGGCCACTCCTTTTTAATATGCTCACCAGTGATCTTGACAAGGAGATTGAGAACCCTTAGTAGGTTTGCAAACAACACCAAGTTAGGTCGGAGTGTTGATCTGCTTGAGTATGGGAAGGCTTTTCAGAGGCACCTGGACAGGCTGGTTCAATGTGCTGAGGCCAACCACATGGGCTTCATGAAGGCCAAGTGCTGAGTGCCGCACTTGGGCCACAGCAACTCCTGCAATGCTACAGGCTTGGGAAGGAGTGGCTGGAAAACTGCTCAGCAAAAAGGGACTTGGGGGTGTTGACTGACAGGTAGCTGAACATGAGGCAGCAGTGTGCCCAGGTGGCCAAGAAGGCCAATGGCATCCTGGCCTGCATCAGGAATAGTGTGG
>JANIJG010020885.1:42605-53319 GCA_024611175.1 Megaceryle torquata
GACTCTCTACAACTACCTGAAAGGAGGTTGTAGGGAGGTGGGTGTTGGTCTCTTCTCACAAGTCACAACTGACAGGAGAAGAGGAAATGGCATCAATTTATACCAGGGAAGGTTTAGGTGGACATTAGGAAAAACTTCTACACTGAAAGGCTTATCAAAGACTGGAACAGGCTGCCCAGGGAGGTGGTTGAACTGCCATCCCTGGATGTATTTAAAAGACATCTAGATATGGTGCTTAAGTATATGGTGTAGTAGTGGCCTTGGTAGAATTAGATAATAGTTGGACTTGATAATCTTAATGGTCTTTTCCAACCATAGCAAGTCTGTGACTCTGTGATTCTGTGTCCTTTGCAAGAGCAGGCACTGTCTGCTTGTCTCCTCTCTTTGGTGAGGAGATGAAAATCTGAATATGCTCCTTAAAATCACAGCTTGCCCAATGCAGTGACAGAAGAAGGCCAGAAATGTTACTTCCAGGACCTCCCAAATTTGCAGGATATCCCTATGTATTTTGGGGGGTACCATCAGACCTCTAGACGATGGAGCGGGCTTGCTGAGGAGTGTGAGCAAGGACACCAGAGACTGTGGTTTCCTCTCGGCCCTATATGCAGCTCTTGCTCACACTGATGGGACTTAATCCAGGTGATGGAGAAGAGTCTGGTGCCCATGTTAGGATCAGTTCTGGCTGATCAGATGCACTGCCCTGGTGTCCAGGACACTTGGTGTCACATCAACCACAAGATACAGGAGTAACCCATCAAAAAGGAAATTATTTGAAATTAGGCAAACAGGAGAACAGTTTCAAAAAGGCATGAAAATTATCTTGTTTCATGCTTAGAATAACCCCATTACCACAAAGTCCTGAATGAATTATGCCAAACTTCCCATGCACACATACACACAAAAAAATCCCCCTTTGGGCTACTTAACAGTGAAAAATTTCAGAAGGGGAAGCTCCTAGAAAAAGGGAATTTGAATCAAAGACAGACTTTGGAATGTAACTATAAAGTGGGTATCATTGTGCTTTGTATTTATAATGGTGATCACTCTCATTGTGAAATATATTTCTTTTGTACCAGCAAATTCTTGAAAAAGCTTGATCTAGCACACATTGTGTATTAGGAAACTACACAAATTAAGATATTTTTGAGATGCTGATATATGCTAGGAAGGCTAGGGGGAGAAAAAAGCAGTCCAGAGAGGGAAAATTCTTGTCTTCTGGCAAGAGGGGGCTATTTATTGTAAACACATATGAAGGTAGCTTATGCTGCATTATGAGAAATTATGTTTGTGTCTTAACTTTTCCTGTATAAGGCCAGAGCTGGTGGATTTGCACCCAGGCAATGTGCCCATAGAGATAATAGGGCTTCAAGAACATTTATTGTCCTCCTTGCACATGGGTAAATACCCCACATGCTGTCAAATTACAGGCATCTAATGGAGCTGATATCACAAAACTGCAGAAGCGATTAAATCATGGTCATCGTTATAGTGTCTCAGTGGACAGTTGAGCCATGATGACGGAAAAATGAAGCTCTTGCAAGCAGGCTGAAGAAAGACATGTCCAGAAAAGAAGAATAAAACCTCACCGCCTTTCATTAGCTGTCTTTCAGCAATGAATGAGAGGGCTCTATCACATTGGCACACTTGTTAAAATGTATAGGTGCTGCCTAAAGCTACCAAAATATTGACTGACCTATCAAAACACAGGGGTTATTAACACAAAGACCTCCTCTCCTCTCTTTCTAGAAATCTAATTTTGGGGGTCTGGGAGTGCAGATTCTTAGGGAATTGCTGGACACGGCTGTGACCTCTTGGTTTCAGCATCTAATTTTGGGGGTCTGGGAGTGCAGATTCTTAGGGAATTGCTGGACACGGCTGTGACCTCTTGGTTTCAGCAAAAATAAATAGCAGAAGAAGGGAGATGTCTTGGAATTAACATCATGACCTGACACAGGTAAAATCAACCCTTCAGGTCCTTCAAGGACTGATCTGGTTCCTGTATAATCAGGTATGCCTCAGTGGTGTATGAGCCCTGGGCTGCACCCCGTTCTGCCCTGGGTTGAAATACTGCTGGTGGAGAGGGATGGTCTGGGAGAACTGCTGCTGGCACTTGGGAGTTAAGAAGAAGCATAACATCAGTAAAGTTGAGCAAGCCAGTATCAATAAGTAAGTAGAGGTTATTTTTAGTAATGCTAGGGGCTTACTTTAGAGATGAGGGGTGGGTAAGGGTGTTAAAGAAGGATATGCCTTTTGATATAAGGTGATGAATTCAGCTGAAACACTGTGAGCAACCTTTGGAGTCAACCATAAAGGTACCTTCTTGGGGCTTTTTTTTTCCATTTGAGCTTTTTGGGAAGTTTTTCTACTGAAAGGCACTGACTCAGTCCTTGAGGCCTTTCTCCTGACATCCTCCTTTCTCCCCCTCTGGTCCCATCCTTCCAGCAGAAACTGAGTTCAGCAGATGGAAAAGGAACACAAAGGCTGTGTCTATGCCTTGAAACAGAAGAGGACCAGTTGTGGGATGGGGGCCTGGCAGCACTACATGGCTGTTAGCTGATCCTCTGGCTCAGATGCTGCGGATGGTCTACTGGGACAGAACCAGGCTTGGCTCCAGCACCACTGGCCCCTATCCTCCCACATCATCCCAGTGAGGCTTTGCACCTGAACACCTCATGACACCTCCTCTCTGGGACATGCAATACCCTCTTCACCTAAAAATCCCAAATCTTTCATGACCCCTTTTTGTGGTCATGCTATGAAAACCTGTTGTTGGCAGACTGCAACAGAGAGATGACACTATTTTACATACTGAAAAAAAAAGCTGAACAGTAGTAAGAACGGCTTTGCATTATATGGGGTGCTGCACAGGGAACACATGGCCAGCCTGGCCTTTGGTTTTGGGGCCAGAAGCTGCTCCCTGTCTCTCTTATTCAGCAATATATAAGATGAATGCACAGAAAAAGTTTCCCCAAGGTTTTGAGTAGAAGAACCCTGCTGATGGAAAAGCTAATGAGCTGACATCTTTCTAGCTCCTAGGGGAGTCCCATGGAGTCATGGTATTGTCTGCATTGGGAGTGGCTCTGGTATGGCCCGGCTTTTTCCTGTGGCAGTGATTAAGGTGATCAACAAAACCCTGCTTGCTCCTATTGCTGCATTTTTAGCTGCAATCACAGCCTAAGCAAGAGCAGAGCAGCAGCTGTGGGCACATGGGCAGTCTCATCTCAACCTATGAAGCAGCATTTGAGGGAGCTCCTTGGGACTGAGGCAACCCATGAGCTCCCCAAACTCCTTGAAATCAGTCTGGCAAGCCAAGGGCTGGCCAGTAACCAGGGCGAAAGCTGCCTTCAGTGCTGCTCCTGACTGAGCACTTCCCACAGATGGTGAGGGACAGACCTAATCAGTCTGGTTTGGCCAAGTCCAGAAGAAAGCCCACAGGCTGATCACACCATGCAGGTATTCAGCTCATGCCTGGAAGCAATATCTAATTAGAGTGTCAGCACTATACTAGAAGCAGAGGTACTGGTCCATGCTACACTTTCAATTCAGTGGAAGTACTCTAGCTTTCTGTGAAGCTTTTCTCAAAAGTAACCAGTTTTGCCTCCTTTTTAAAAATTTCCTTATAAATAAATAAATAATCTAGCATCATCTTTTCTTTTTAAGCAAGGAAAACTGCAGAGGGAGAGAGAGGCCAAACCAGGTGAATAAGCAGAAACCAAAATGCTTAAAAGGTGTTCATGAACATTTTTTTGTTTCAAAGCAAAATAAGCACAGATTGCAACACTGGACTCCCGTGAAATCTTATCCTGGTTCTTGCTCTTAGTTTCTTCTTTACATATGACAAAACCATGACTCCACTTTCTTCATCAGACTCATCCCAAAGTCTGGACATACCCTCTGGAAAGGTCTTTTTGTCAACAGAACTCTTATTAGACATCAGAGAATCCCTAACAGCAAATTGCCCTAGCTCTGGAAAAAAAAAAAAAAAAGACTTCTAGCAGCACTTGCATCTCATTAGACACACAAGGGGCACAGATCCAGGGTGAATTTACAGCTTGAGTAGTTTCTCCCAAGTTTGAAGCAATGGATGGCAAACAGGGAGAGGAAGATAGAGAAGAAATAGAAAGGACAGGATGAGAGATCACATATGGATCAGGGAAAGGAATGTAGCAGAAAAGGTGATGAATTGGTGAAAAAAACAGTAAACCAACTAAAAAGTAAAATAAACTTACAGCAACTTCAAGGAGTTCCAGTAAAAGGGGAAGGAGAAACAGTCTGTAAATGGCAGGCTGTGATGGGGACAGTATATTTAGTTAAGCCACTGGCACTTTCCTCTGGTGGGAAAAGTGACAATTGCAGGGTTTAGGTCTTAATCCAACAAGGGAATTTCAACATGAGCTTATTTTTAAACATGAGTAATCCTCATGATTTCAGTTCAGAAAGGTAGATCCCAGCTTGTATCAAGCCTGTTGCCAGCATGGACCTTGCTGTTAGAAAAAAAAAAGAAAAGTTGTTTTGAACCAATTTTAAGTCACTTGTTTTATTTTTCCCCATGAAAGGACATATATACCCACATTTATTTTGATTAAAAAAGGTGTGGAGGATGCTGCTGTGTGCTGGGGAAACAGGATTTAAGTTTCCCCTGGGACTGAGACAGGTCTGCCTGGGGTGGCTGCTCTTGCTCTGGTTGTGTTTTGCTGAGAACACAGCTGGGGACCAAAGACATTTCCAGCATGACTGAAAAATGCAGTCAGGGGGACACTGGCACTCAAGATACACACGTTCTTGGGAATGGGATTTGCCTGGTGCAGAGAATACAGGGCAGGGCACGAGCAGCTCTGTCCCAGCCTCTGTCAACACGTACAGACCTTGACTTGGGTGCAAAGGGATGCAGAAGAGCATATCTGAGGGTGAGACTGGCTCCCACATCCAAAGCTCAATTTATAATATTTTATATGATATAATTTTATTATATTATAATAATGTATTGATTATTTCCAAATTCACTGTCTCTTCTAAAAAATCAACTTAGGCAGAAGTTTCACATCAAGAATTTTATTCACTCGATTTTAGGGTGGTTTTTTTGGGGGGGGAGGCAGGACTGCTAGTTCTTCCTGCACCCATCCTTCCAAAATGCTCACAAAACCTAGTGTTTTGAAGCTTAATCTTTTCAAGCACAGAAAACAGTGATGCTTGGAGTTAAACACTCATCTTGGGAGTGAGTTATTCCTACACAGAGACAGTCCTGCTCTCTCAGTAGCATTTTATCACTTGCTGCAAGTTCTCCAGTCTCCTCCCCTGACACAGGCTGCTCCTTTGTGACCTCTGTTGATACCCAAACAGATTAACCATCATCTTCACTCTCCTCTCTCTCTGCTGGGTTTTGTACTGACACTCGCTGGGTGTTCAAACATCCATGGAGAGCTGCTCTTCCTATTGCAGAGGCTGCTCTTAGCCAATGCCACGCTGCTCTGGAACTTCAACATCTTCAGGAAATGTAGGAAATTAGGATGCCTGGAGGGATCTCCTGTTGTTGGATGCAATGTGATTTCATGGAGAGATGGTTCCTCCACCAGACACTGATGTGGTGCTGGTGGACCCCATAGAGAGCCCCAAATCTGGGAGAAAGTAACATCTTCCTTGAAAAGGAGCATACCTCATGACACTGGCTAGGCAGAGAGAGACCTGCCTGTGTCAGCTGGGAATCTTCTTGCTTAACAGGTCGATTTTTGAGCAAATAATCCAGATAGCAAAAATTCACCAGCAGGTTACTCCACTTTTTTCTATTGTATTGACATGATCAAGTTGCAGAACACTTTGTAATAACAAAAAAATATTTTGGAAGACAGTTGAAACCATTGGGATTTGGTCAATCCATCCTCACCCTTTTATCAGTGGCATTGTAAGTCACTGAAACTGGTGTCTGATAAGGAGAACTCCATTAATTGTGCTCCTAAAAATATACATCAAATTTACATCCAAGCTTGCAAAACCTTACAAGGAGCAATAAAGGAATACAAAGCAGATGGAGAAGAGAAATGACTGATAGGAAGCAGGTCAGGACGCTCAAGAAAACATAGCAGTGTTGAAAAAAAAAAAAAAAGAAAAAGGGAGAATGACTGCAGTTTGATTTTAATTAATATAAAAAGTCCTCCCAGCAAGCATTGTATACTGTCTTATATATCAGTTCTTTGCAAGAAGTGCTTTACTATAGCTTGTTGCTATGGGGCTGATAGCAGGAGCTGAAAAAATAAAGGCACCATGTTCCCTAATACCCCAGCCCAGAAATCTGGATTAGACAGCTGTGCTTTAAAAAGACCAGGCAGGAGCATCAGCCTTATTTACAAGAGAGTTATACCCAGTGGTGGTGACAAGTAGGGGAAATTTGGGCTAGAAATACCCTCTAGCATCTCTCAGACTTTTGCATTTAGTCACCTTTGAGAGCAACATTTAAACCTGCAGAGAAGGGATCACTGGCTGGTGATCAGCCTGCCTGTCTTGCCAGACTTGCTCCATCACTTCTTCCTCCTCTGACCCTTCATATGGGGTGAGGAGGAGCAAGGTAGGGGAGCAAACTGCACTACAAGACTTCAGAAATCCCTCCAACATCCAAGTTAGGTGGAGACACAGACTTGGACACCCATTTATTCCAGGAAGAGGCATTTCCCCGGTGCCAACTAGGCAGCCATGAGAGCAAGAACACTTTGCAATGCCTGGGCGAGGTAAGGCAGCTCAAAGGGACGTGTGGCACATCTCCCCCACCCTCTCTTCTCCCTGAGACAGACTGCAGCAGACAGTGTGCAGCCCCCTTTGCACCTCCTGGCCTCCCTCTCCCAGTTCCATCCATGCCAAGCCCAGCTGCTCAGCTCTGGGTGCTGCAGCAGTTCCCACTCCTGCTGGCACAGCCGCTGCTGCGCGGAGCCGGGGAGGGCCATAATGACACACCCTATTGGTATTAGAAGACTTCACTGGCTATTTATAGGCTCCTGCCAACCGCAGAAGGCTCTCAGCCTCTCTTTTTCTCCCTCCCTCCATTTCACTCACTGGCTTTAGCTCAGCACAGGAGGGGGAGCAAATGAAATGCTCTAAAGAAACCAGTGGGTCCAGGCACGGAATTCCCTAGCACTGCAAAGTTTCTGCTCCTCCGCTGCTGAAATCAGACGGCAGATTCAGTCTGAACAAATCATTTCCAGCACACTGGCTTTTCCCTCTGGTGTTCTTTCCTCGCATCTTTTCAGCTTGGATTTCTTTCTCTTTTTTTGCTTTTTTTCCTTTTTCTCTTACCTCTCTGTCTGTGTGGTTTTATTTTCCAGTTCCTGGTATTGGCTTGGCTATTCCTCGGCAGAGCTGAAAGGCCCAGAGAGGGGGAGACCTCTCTGTTGAGCTTGGCAAATTTCCCCAGCTCCTGCCAAGTGCTTCCCCATGTGTCTCTTTCCAATCCCCAGGCTGAGCCCTGACTGTTATTTTGGCCCATGGCACCTTCTTAGGCTCCCCTGACCACAGCACCCTCTACACTACAGCTCCCACACTTACTATCAAAAGGACAGACCCACCAGTCCAGCACCCTTGTCTCCCTCTAGCTCCTGCTCTGTTCTTGTGCTGGTGGGTGAGTTGATGAGGACCGAGCTGAGATGTGGATGGAAATGGTATTGGTGTATTGATCCTAGGGAGCCCCTTCAGCATGGATAACCCCAGCAAAAAGTTTTGAATTGCTGTTGCAGGAGCACTGCTCACCCCAGCTCAGAGCAAAGGTGGCATTTGGAAATGTGAGTAAAAAATTCAGTATACCTGGATATGGGCAGTGAGGTAAAAACAATGAGTAGTGTCCACAGTAAAGGCGTTGGTGGAGAAGTAAAGCCATTTATAGTCACTTCAGTGAAGAGAAAAATAGAGGTCACTGGGTGTGCACATCCATTCTTTTTTTTCTTTTTTTAACAAAATAGTGTTGATTTTCACGATATTTATTGTCTGAAGTATTTCTAACAGAAACACTCCTACCTGCATGCAGGCCCTCAGGTTTACAACAGAGGTAAGAGAGAACAACTGTGGGAAGTAAATCTGTAGCAAGGTATTTTCCTTCTGCTCTCTCGTTGAATGAACTATTGCCCTAACTGAGAGACTCCGTTCCTCCATCAGTACTGCAAAGATAAAGCACTCAAGGGATGGGGCTGTCTTCTCAGGAGAGATGAGTCTTATCCTTAAGTAAATCACTTTTTGTATGGCACCTTGCTCCATGCTTATCTAGCCGGACTTGAAGGCTCAGGAGCTGTGTCCTGCTGCTGGGGAGGATGTACAGCACCAACCCCATCCACATCCCCTGGTGGGTTTGAGGCTTGCAGCAATGCAGGCAAACAAACAATGGGCCTGAGTTTTTCTCCTTGGAGAGGAACCACATACCCAACTGCAAACAGTTAGTCCCAAAGCTAACATATCAGGCTTTCTTTAAGTTTTTATTATTATCTTTATTTTTAGAAAATAGCTTAATGTAAAAGGATGTGGATAATTCAAAAGCTGTATCTGAACTTGGGGATGTTGCTCAACATGGTGCAACTCAAAACAAGAACATGTCACCTTCTCTTGACAAGCTCATCTATTCACAGCTTTCTGATCATGTTTTTAAACCTCAATGTGCATGAGGCTCTTGCTAAAGATGTCTTACTGGGAGGGGAGTTGTACTCTTACTACAGATTCATCTCACTAGGGATTCCCTTTGGAATGTCTCCTGCACATACGGATTCCCCTCAGCATGCTGAATGCTGTGCCACAACTGACAGCCAGGACACTTGGCTTTTGCATCCTTTTCAACCTGGAGATGCTCCAGCCCTGCCTTGAGAACTGCATGGTCAGACTAGAAACGTGGGATAAGCCAGTAAAATTTCAGAATGCCTCTGGAAGGCCATTTTAAAAGCAGATCAGAACCAACAGCCTACACAGCAAGAATTTATTTTATTCTCCGGTTCTTAGATCTTTACTTTTGGAGAGGCACATTCATAGACTTTAAAAACAAATTGTCCCTTCACCAACATGGATCCAGCCTTGACCTTTCTGCAGCATAATTTAAATGTAAAAGCACTTTACCATATTGCCATATGACTAAAACTGTCCCTGTCATTTATACCACACTTTCTGCCAGCACCATTGTGTAAGGATTTGGTAGTCATGGCTCACAATCAATGCCTGGTAGTTCTCCTATGATAAAATCCTAATTTTGATGGACTTGCAAAAACATCTCACAAGATATAAATACTCTTGATTTCATCATGCTTGTCCACGTTGCAGCTTAGTGTTCTTCAACTTTTGTGTTTCAAATTTTCTCACTGGGTATTTCTTACAACTAAATCTTCTTATGGACCATATGACAGTATCCCTGTTACAAGTACTTAACACTAGACACTTGACAGAGGAATTACGATTGCTTCATCACTATCATTTATAGTGTTTTTGTCAGTGTTCCAGTTCTGCCTTTCCGTTTCTAAGCAGGAAAAAACATATGGACTCTGCACCAAATGGGCTGCAGTCAGAGGACAACTGGCAATCCTGAGGTGCTGCAGGTAATCTTAATGCTTCTAGCACACTTGGCTGTGGAAGTTTGCAAACAAATACCTGTTAGGCATTTAAGAGGCCTGTGTAAAAGTTCTAGTTTCTATGATAAACGTAGGGAAATAAATAGCATATTTCAACTGTGGCTTGGACTTTGGACTTAAGAGTAAAGTGTTCAGTATTGTATTTTAATATAATAAATGCCACATGATTTCTGGTAATGGGATGATACCAGCAACTCAGCTTCTTATATGTTCATGTATTAGCTCAGAAATGTTTGTAAACCAGGCAACCAAGCTGTTTGAGCAGAAGTACTTATATTAGTGAAGTAGTTTGCATTTTAAAATTACACAAGAAGTTGGTGTGTGGCAGCACTGTGTGGGGACACAGTGACATCAGACAGCCAAAAGTGTTAACCAGCAGAAGCAGGACAGTGTAATGCATAGGAACAGCTTACAAACGTGCGTGTAAATGGCATGCTTTAGGGATAAAAAAAAATTACTTTTTTTTTTCCTCTAGGTAAAGGAGAGGCTGTTTTCTTGCAACAAGAGCTCTGGATCTTCTCTCGTGGCCACTTGTGATTGGGAACGTGATGCTAAACTGCTGGGACATGCATATTAGCCTGCTTCTGTGATGGGAGTAATGGCATGAAATTTAAATCTCAGTTTCTTAAACTGAACAATCATACTATATGTCCCGTAACAAACATGATAATTTTCATGTAACTAGAAAGATGAATCTCATTTTAAAAAAGTAAGTATATTACACTAGTATGCTTTTGTTCCCAGTTCTACCTAACAATTGCCAATAGAGAAAGAATAAAAAGTATCAGAAGATCTACGTGAAATGTTTAAGATGGCACTTGACTCTATCTCAGCACATGATATTGTTATTTCTTTGCTAAATTCAGATGGTCTCCAAGAATCTATAAGCTTCTTGAAGTTGGATGGCTTTTATAGACATATGGCAGAGCATGGTTTTCAAAGGAATTAAAATATTGCAGGGAGCAGCTTTCTATCGCAGGGCCCCAAGTTTGCTTTGTGATAGCAGTTTACTTTCACTGTTGCTCAAGGAAGGAGCCCTCTGTTCCGGGGGGAAACGCAGAAGGTGTGAAGGGAACAAACAAAACGTTACATTTTCCATCCCTGGCATAGCAGAGGAATGGGAAGCAGCCCAG
>JANIJG010020886.1:8751-20209 GCA_024611175.1 Megaceryle torquata
ATTTGTTTAGCTACATTATTCAGTATTCAATAGCTTGTAAATGTCCCTAAAGACAAAAGGAGGAAAATCATTTGCTTCAGAAAGTAGATACTTCTCAGAGCTATTTACTTGATTTCTTTTAAATTTAATGAAAATCGTTATAAAAAAGGTCAGACAAGTTTTCATTCATCAATAAAAAAGTTTTCTTATCCCAATCAAATAATTTAAAATCTTAATACTGAATACAGCTTTTATATCTCTTCACTTTCTTTTTCCCTAGCACATAGGCATGAAGGTCCATATGAATATGCTGTACTGAGTATACACTTTCTGTGAAGCTCTCCAGGTGACTTTTAGCTGAATTTCCATTTGACTCATTTCAATTTTAAAGTATTAATTATTAAAAAAAAAAAGGTTTCATATTTCAACTTTTAAAGCTTTTCTGCTCATAGGGAACAATCCTCATTTAATTCAGTCAGTTTCTCTATATTCATAATTAACTGTATTTTATATTTCATCTCCTAAAGCTCTTCTGTTAGGAAGATTATTTAAAAAAAAAAAAAACCAAACCTATATATGAAAGTGTTAGAAACTTAGTCTACTTGCACTGATCAGTAAATGAGATCTGTCCTTATAATCTGAGTCATCAAGAGAATCTTCTCAGAAGATTAAAGGAATGGCCCTGAAATGTTCTGGTATCAAAGTCTCATAAAGTCATAAAGCATACTTGGTGCTCTGTTCATGAAATCCATGCTTTAACAAAAGAAATGAAAGACATCCTTGGCCTTCTCAAACTTCAAGACTATAGTTTAGAATTGAACTGAGGAGAATAAAAATTTATGCTTAAACCTTTATAGAGTGATGCAGGTATTTCTGTAAGAAATCCACTTGGGGTTCTGCATCTTTTAAAATAGTTTGAAAGGCACATTCCAGTATAACAAATTGTAAACACACACACACAGAAAAAAGAAACCCAACACACCACCAAAACCAACCCAAAAATTAAAAAAAAAAAAGAAAGAAAGAAAAAAAGCAAGCTCATCAAAGGCCAGGATACTGTGATGAAGCAATTCTTTATGCAATTCTCTGAGATTTTTCAATTTTTTGGTATCAGCTTTCTCACTCTATGTCTCTGTTAACCTGATCCTCCAGTGTGCTGCCCATTATATTGCAGTAAATACCTGAGCAAAGTCAGTAATCCTCCAGTTCTGATTCTTTTATTTCATGGCATTATGGAAAACATCACCACCATGATTCTCATCTAGTTATAGCTTCCTTGAACCCCTGTGGCATATGCTTTTCCATTAGATTTCTTGGCTTATTTCTGCTAGATATTTTTACTCAAAAATGTGAGGGAAAACTGAATTGTTGATATAAAGGAAGAAATAGTTTAAAAAATAAATTTACCCTCACAGTATTAAATGAGATTTGACTGGGATATATAAGAGCTATATCACCTAATATCTGACCACTTGAGGAGCTAACCATGTAAGTCATACATCATCTAGAGTTTTCCAAGCCTAGTACTAAGAGCTGTGAATTTGTCACAAATAATTCAGGGAAAAAATGAGAGGACTTGATGTGTCATGTGTCTAAACTGTGAAACTGATTGAATATATACAGAAAAGTGAAAGCATATGCTAAGCAAAAATAGAGCCATGTAAAAATATATCCATATAACACCTGGTTAAATAATGCTTTTTAGGAACCCAGATCCTTGTCTGATGTAAATCAGCACTATTATTATAAGTTTTCACAGCACAAGTATGGGGTTTTTTTGTTTGTTTGTTTGAGTTTGTTTGTTTGTTTGTTTGTTTTCCTACATAATAATTACACTCAACTAACAAGAAGAGCAAAGATTACACCACAGGTTTTATGAAGTTTGTAGAAGTCATAGCAGAAAATATTCCAAGAAAATAAATGGGGCTCTTAGTCGCTGTGAACTCTATAACTAAACCAACATTTTCACTAGAAATATAATAGCTACATGACAGACCTGATTTTGTACCCCTGCTCACAATAAATCTAATGGTTATACATGCATGTATTGTGCTATTGAACACTATTTGAAAATAATTTTCTACAAATATACTGCTTTTATTTGATATTTCAGTCCTTTGAAATATTAAGTAACTTTTCTCTTTCTTGTCATTAATTCTGCAGGGAGATTTCTGTTCTCTCAAATGTCTATGTAAGGTGAGAAGAATTACTTTTTTGAGGTGCCTGTCTCTTCCTTACACTGTGACTGTGGAATACTTCTCCCTATCCCCCTCTCTCTCCCTCTCAACTTCATTTCTCCCTGTAAAATTTATTTTTTTCTTCTCATTGTTTAGGTTTCACTGAAACAATATGGAAAAAAATTTTATCCAAAAAAATAAGCCTTATCAAAGTGACAAAACCCTTCAAAAAATATTTTTTTAACAAGCAGTAATATCTAGAATTGTCATAAATTTACTTTTTTTTTCTTTAGGTTCATAAATATATTTTTCACAGAACCTGGATCCTGATGGTGTTTTGCACAAACCAGTCTTTGTGAACTCTCTTTTTGTTTTTACTCTCATCAGGAATAGTTTAATAGATTTCAGAGTGCACTGACCACCAGCAGCAAAGACAGAGCAGAAATTTAGCCTAGGAGTCTTTTTCCCTATAGCATTAGTGGCAAGCAAAGGAAATTATGTAATAACCTTCACAATGCTTCTGTATATTTTGAAGATCATCATATTTCAATTCTCAATATTAATAATCAGCAGAATGAGAGGAAAATATGATAGATATGATATGGTTGATATGATATGATAATTATGATATGCCAACTTGAAATATTAAACTGACATTCTGCTCTTTGTTTGAAAGTATACTATTCCCCATAATTTTGTCAGGGAAAGGGACAGCTGTAGATTCCTTACCTTATTACAAATAATCCTGAAATTCAAAACAAGACATGTAAAAAACTAAAGAGTAATGACTGCTGTATTTGCTTCTGTATTTTCACATTAATTAAAGTACATATCTTTATACATAACACAATATTGAAAGTAAAAATACAGAAATTAAGCATGTTCTACAAAAGAAAAAAAAAGTCTGGCTAGAATTCATTCATCTCTCATGAAGTAAGAGAAAAAAAAAACATATTTTCTGACAGTGTTGCTGGACGTATCTTAAATAAAACATACACTATTTATAGAGAACATTTCTGTTGATAAAGCAAATTAAAGCAATCACAGTTGGGAACTTTTAGAGATGGACTTTGAGCTTTCACTCCACTTCACTGATTATATCTTTGTTCTTGCTGTGTTTCTTAAACTCGGCAAAAGAAGATGCAGCTGGACAGTCAGATTACATATTCCAGCTAGGCTGGGAAAGTTAATCAGGTTCCTAACTTTTTTAAAAGCTAAAGGAGCTATAATTGAGCTAATACATTGATAATCTAGAGACAAAGCCATTAGCACAGCTGTCCAAGGGTCAACAAATGAGAAATGCTGCATCTTGTGTGTTTTGAAACTAATCTGTCTAATTGGCTCATGGAGTCCCACTTCAAAGATGTACTTTTTTTTTGTCATAAAAGACATGTAATTACTAAGTGTGAGATTGGGTCAGCCTTGGTGAGGAACAGAAAGAAAACCAAACTTGTTTAGCTATCCAATCACTTTGTCACTAAAACAAAACAAAACAAAACAAAACATCTACAAGCATGTGCTGTTCTTTACTATAATATCTCAGACATGAAAGGAAATTAATGGTAATTATTTTTTCCTCTGTATTGGCAGTAAGGATAAGATTGTGCTGAACCAAGGATAAATTAGTAATCAAAAAAAACCCTATAATAATGTGGTTTTTCTAGTAGCTAATTTGATTTCTCAGTTTATTCTTCTGCATCTTCTACTGCATAGTTCTTTCCAGATCCTCTATTCCACTGAAATTATCCTTTTGTCGGTGATCTTCTGTAGGGTGTGAAGATACTGGGGTTATTTTTTGTTAATTTGTTTGGTCTTTCTTTTCCTTGAGCTAGAAAAATAAAATTGACAGGATAACTGTAGCAAAAACTTGATAGAAACACAGTATCCTTTCACAAAACAAAATGTCACATTTAACTCCTTCAGAGATACAGGCTGCACCTTATGGAAGCACCATTCTTGGGCAGTAGAGAATGGATACAGGATGAGCATCTGGAAGACTGAAGTTCTAGTTGATTTCTTGAATTTACATTCTAGAACAGGTGCTTAAATTTGTCCATTATTCCATTTTAGAAGAATAACAGAACTTAGGCCAGATTAAAACATCTATTTGAAGGGGACATCATAAGAGGAAAATCACAGAATTCACTTAAGCCACTTTTATGTATTCACAGGGAATAAAAACGCTTTAATTTTCACTTGTTCATAATTCTTTCTCATTTGTCACTCACGCATGTAAATTATTTCAGAGTGGGCAAGGATTGAGGGGTCTGAAAAGACAGAGCAAGGATAACTTCCGTCTGTGTATTGTGATTATATCTTAACATGAGTGCTAGTTTCAGAGGTGGATCACTAGCTCATGGACCATATGCTTGTGGTGCCATCACCCAGAGAGTTTATGCCTGTTGTGTGAAGGTGCATATATCAGTGTATGTATGGCAGATGGAAATCATTGACCACCAGTCAAGGCTGGATGCTGGAAAGAAAAGGGGTCTATGCTGTGGCTGCTTCACCAACTACTAGGATGAAGCCTGCTTTTCGAGAGGCCACAGGGTCTGGAGTTTGACTGAGATATTTGTTTCCCTCTGTGTGTATGCATCTGTACCAGCAGATGTAGTAGGACTGTGGCCCTGGGAGCTCATCTGTCCCCAGGTGCCGTTACTGGGGAGATTGTGTGTGTGAGCCCATTTGCTGGAAGAGCCCATTTTATACATCAATGTATTTCACTGTGATGGACCTTAAGCCACAGAAGAGAACAGGATGAGGCCATTGGTGCTGTCTGTATTCGCATGAGTGCTGAGTGTGTCTGTCTGTGCTGATCTGTGTGGTTGGCCATTGCTGTATGTATGCCTGTTATTTATGTGTGTTTATGTATATGTGCTCATTGAGAATAGAGGCTTATCTTTGCTACCTGTTGGATCTGCAGTCATGGGGTTGTGGCAGCCTCTTCTCTATCAGGCTCCTGAATATGGCAATCACCTAAGACTGCACACTCTCAGTGTGCTCCAACACTGCTTCCAGTTTGACTGATCAGTTATTTGACTTGCACATTCTTGTCTTCAGGAAAATCTTTTAATATGTGATGGAAATTAGGAGTCTTTTTTAAAGGATATATTGTTAGATATGTCTTCTGTTTACAAGAAACTTTTATAACATTTTATTCAGTTACTCCTTAGGAATGAACTCGTAATTATTAAAAGCAATAGCTTTGCACAAGTTTACCCTCTGTAAAGCACATTATCTCCCACCTTCTCATTTGATACTCCATGTAGATGAAATAATAAATCATGTAGAACTGTAATTTTGTGATGTGCATGAATTTGTTATCTCTCCGTGATCTTTATTTAGGAAAAAATAGAGAAAAAAGTAAATTGTTCTGATTATGCAGTAGTGGGAGTCTCAGAGACATACCAGAGTACAGATGCAGTTTGTCCTGACAGTAGTAAGAGCTGGGGATGGGGATGGTGTGACTGACAACTTCTAAAGACTATGCTTGCTTGTTTTTTCACTTGGAGAGAATATTACTAAGTTCCATCATATGTATGGAACTTCATTTAGTGCTGTGGAGCATCTACAGACTCTTCTGTGTTGTAAAATTCATAATAACAATGAAAGAAATATATTACCTTTAGTAGAGGTTAAATATTTATTAATGTACCCTGCAGCCATATTACTCTGGACTGTGATCCTGTTGGATCTTATAAACGATGCATGGAAGGAAGGAAAGATGGAGACATTCAGTTTGGATTGGCAACTCTCAAGGAAAATATGCATGATCAAGAAATTAGTAGTGGCAGTTATTAAATTACGTTTTCCTTTTGAGTCAAAACATGAAATAATCTACACTTGGTGCTGGATTAAATGTAAAAGAAAAATATTTTTCTTGAAATAGTAAGAGATAATAACTTGAGCAGCGTATCAGTTAAGGTAGTATCAATTTTCCGTTCTGCATTATTTGTACCTTACATTTAAGAAGGGCTGGTTACACATTAGAAAATAGTCCTGCAAATATCTTTAAAGACCTGAGATTAAATACATAAAATCCAATTCACCTGTTTGAAAGTTAGACATTGAAGCTGAAAGCAAAACAAAACAAATCCTGGAATGTTTGTCTTACTATTTATGCTTTCCAGTAATTGAGAAAATTGTGGTATATATTCCTTTATTAGTGTTTGTAGATTACAGGTTACAATATAACTGGGTTTTTTTGTTTCATTTTATGAGATTTACATTGAATTCATCCTTTTTCATCAACTTAATTTGACATCACAAATTGTGGTGTAGATAGTCAAGATCAGTACTGAAAATTAAATACTCTTTTTTTTTTTTTTTTTTTTTTTTCATAGAATCATAGAATGGTTTTGGCTGGAAGGGATGTCTAGAGGTCATCTGGTCCAACCTCCCTACACAAGAAGGGACAACACAAGTAGGGACATTCTCACAGGTTTCTCAAGTAGTGTGAGTAATCAAAATTATTATTAGGGCAAAGCATATAAATACTTTTTGTAAACAGATTTATTGGACCTTAGACCTTAGTACTTTTAATCAGAATATGTTACAAGATACAGCTTTGTAGGTTACTAAGCATAAAAAAAAAAAAAAAAAAAGGAGTCTAACTGGCAAAAAATAGCTCCTCTCAAAGACAACAGCATCACAATAGTGCTTAAACTGAGATAAATTATTAAGCAGTTACCTTCTCAAGTTGTTTATTTGTTGTTAGAAATATAATCTGATGTGTTTTACCAAACTAATGCATAATTTTAATAAACCCTGGAAAAGACACCTAATTAGTTTATTAACTACGTAAATTTTATATATGAGATCTTCATCAACAGATTAAAATATTATAAATTGATGTAGAGTATACAAATGGAGTGGATGGAAATCAATATCATGTGCAAAAAAATTCAGGAAAAAACTGATAAGTACCATACATAATGTGCTGATAAAATCAATCAATTAATTATAAATTGATATGTAGAATTTGAATGTAATAATAATAATAATAATAAAATCCTCCCTATATTTTTACATTCATATAAAGAAATGCAAGAACTCACCACCTATGTCCCTTCCTTTCCAGTAGACCACATAGACATGCTCAAGTATTTGTAGGGTCAGAATGACAAACAGAGCTTTTGAAAGAAGCTTTGTTTAATGGAAGACTAGAAAATATATATTAAAAAAAGAAGGGTTATGTGCACTTCTTGCAAATAGACTTAAAAAGTCATTCTTAAGAAGAGTGGATGTTAGACAGAAACATTCTCTGTTGGTAAACATCTCAAGGAAAACCAGAAATCTTTGAGAAAGCAAAACCTGTTAAATAAAGTAAATTCATCTCCTGTCAGTTAGACTCACAAACTTCCTTTAAAATTGATTCTAAGTGTACAACGTGTAAATCAACAGCTTGGTAATGCAGTTAACAGTCATTCAGCCTCTAGCAAGTTACTCTGCAGTCATCACTGATTTCCCACTTGTTCCTGAAAAAAGCTTCTATTTTCACACCTACCACCACCACATTCTTCCCTAGAAAAAGAAGTAATACTGTGCTTTAAAAGTATCCCCATGCTTTTGACTTGAAATCACAGGAGCACCTAAAGTATTCCACTGAAAAAAACAAATGCTTTTTTTGCATGTAATCTTGCTAAACATTTTAATTAATATATATCACAACTTTATTCAAGAATTTGAAGACAGCGATTACATAAAAAAGAGAAAAAGAAATAGAGAAAATAAATATTGAAAGCAAATAGTTGCAAATAATGGAGACTAAATTTACTTTCTTCCAGTGACAGGAGGACATCACACTGACTCAACCATACATCTAAATCCTGTAGCTCATTAAAAAAAAAAAAAAAAAAAAAAAAAAGAGTAAAAACCTGTATTTTCCTTTTACAAAAGTTTGCTATTTTTTCTTTCCTCTTATTATAACATCAGGCAGGTAATGCAATACAAATTTCTATGCAAAATTATCCAATCAGCTTCCCAATCTAATTAATATATCTGCCAATGTAAATCCAATGTACATTTAATGACTGAATATTCTGTTTTTTCAACCAGTGAAAAGGGATCAGTTACAATAGGTTGGGTGGTTTTTAATGATTTGGAATACATTAACATCTTTAATATTGCTGATTTCCTTATGCTTCTCTGTGAAACTGAATGGCACTATGGATAATTTCACACAAGAAACAGAAATGCAGGAACAGCTGCCATGCTCAGACCACATGTCCATATTTCCCAATATTCTTCCTGATAATAGTCAAATGTGTATTTTCAGATAGCTTTTTCAGTATATGAGTCACATTTATTGAACTATAATTTCTGAGAAAACCCCTGAATGCTTTTACAATTATCACTTTTTACTGACTGACATTTTTTCATACTGTATCCATCTTAATGAACTGAGTATACACAGTACTAAGTACAAAATGATGGTTAGTAGTTTGAAAATGAATTCTTTTGGCTTTTTGTGGCAAAAAAAATGTGGTCATAGTAAGTGCTACTATTAATGTTACTGATTTCATTTAAAATTATACATAATACAATCTGAAATAGATCCTTCATTCACCACACTAAAATATAGTCCATGAAGGAAAATATTTTAATGTATTTATAAAAAAAAAGTGGTGCAAAATATATTCTATAACTTTCTGGTTTATCCTTATTTTCCCTGAACAATCTTTGTTTTCCTGAGTACTGTATCTTGATCATCTTCAGTCTCTGTGTGAGGTTCTTCTAATGTTTTAAAAAAAAAATTTACTTTTTTTTGATTTGTTAGTAAATGTTAATAAATACCTTCTTAAATTTGTGTATCATGGTTTGTTTTTCATTTAGATTTTTGTAATATGTGCACTTTTATAGTTCTAGACAGAAGTTATAATCTTTGTAGGCAGTAATTTTAGTTTTAGGTTCCTCATTGACACTTCTTTTTACACATGCTGCCTTTATTTGTGGGTTTGTTCAACACGGTTTTGGAGGGCTTGGTGTCATTACACATTTACAGTGTTGCATTCAAAATTAATTATTTTGATGCTCCTTCAAAACTCTTCCTTATTTTCCTAAAATTAATTTCTTGGAAGTTAGTAATAGAGTGGATATTTTTGTTTGATTTTCAGTTTTATGAAGCTAACTGAATTTTGTAAATTGTGCTCACTAAATGCTTATAAACCAGTTTTCAACCAGTCTCAGAGTAGAGATTCTGTCTTTGTGATTAATTGCTTCAAGCTACAGTTTCAAATTTTAGTGCTGAACTAAATTTCATGTTATTTATCCATAACTAGATTCACCAATTATTACTAGGAATTTTGTACTTTAAGCTTGCCAGATGCATAATCACTTGGCTTATATTTAATATTACATTTCTTACTTCTTTTTATAAATGTACTCCATACTAAGTTTTAATACAAATATAAGACAAATACGATGTGTTCATTATATTTGACTAAGCTCTCTAAGCAGCAGCATTGCTTCTCTGCTAGGTCTGTTCTGTAATTCCTATACATTTTTTGCAGTGGCAGTATGGTATTTTGCCATTTGCTACCAGTGTTGAATTGAGCTATAGTTAATATACTTTGCTAAATGTGACTCCACTTGCTGAGCCTATTGTTTGATTATTAAAAATTACAAAGTTCAGTCTTTTGATACTTATTGATCTTTTTTGTTTGTTTGCATTTTATTTTAGGAAAAAGAGATTTTATGCTGCCATTCCCAAGGTCATAGGGTCATATAATAATTCAGATTGAAAGGTCAGTAGTCCAATATCCTGATCAAAGCAGGGTAGATGTCTGTGCCCTGAGGGCACTCAAAGTCCTGACTGCACCTTCCCAGCCCCCTGGGCTCCTCCCATGCTGCACATGTCCCAGGACACCTGGCCCATCTGAACCAGGCCCACTCAGAAACCCATATCCTAGCCCATTCTTGGCCCATCCCTGAGGAGGTGCCAAATGGACAGGACTGGGGTCGCCCTGGCTCCCACCAGCTGCCCTGATCCTGGCTAGGGTGGTGGGACAGGCCTTGGCTGTGGGACTCATGTCCAGCCATTTCCAGGGACAACACTCACCAATCCCAGCCCATAGTAGCCACCTGCTTTACAGCACACTGATCTTCAGGTCTGGTTGCTCAAGGCTTTTTCCAGTCAGGTTGTGAAAACTTCAGAGGCCTGAGACCTCACAGCTTACTTGGACCACTGACCCTGTTGCCTGCCTGTCCTCGTGGTGAAAAAGTTTTCCTGTATCCAGTCCCAAGTTTTCCTGTTTCAACTTGTGCTCATTTTCATTCTCCTGCCATGCACCACTGTGAAGACCTCAACGAGTTCTTATTCTTCATACCCTTATGGGCTCTAGCTGGCTGCTGCTACATCCCCTCAAAGCCTTCTCCAGGCTGAACAGTTCTCATCCCCTCAGCAGTAAGTTAATATATCATGCTTATGTCACTTGTCCACCACACTTTCTTTTCCAATTCCCTATAAACTTTCAAAAGTTTAAGCATCAGAAGATGTATTGTGTTTTGGTTTATCTGAATCCAGTCCTTCCTAAATATGCTCAATCTTCTTCAGGAATTTCCCCATTATCTAAAAAACTTTCATGAACAGTTGGAAATCACTTTGTAAAAGGAAATATAACAAGACAGTATTAATCAACATTTATAATTTTGTCACATAGATTCAATTTTGAAATGTAAAATTCCCTATTTTGATAATATTTATTGTGTTGAGTAATATTACCACAGGTTTTTAAAAAATGTATACCAAAAGCATGAGTCACATACACAGTGACAATGGTGCTTGGTGAGATGTTTCTTGCCTAGTGAATCACAGAATCATAGAATGTCAAGGGATGGAAGGGACCTCGAAAGATCATCCTGTCCAACCCCCCTGCCAGAGCAGGATCACCTACACTAGATCACACAGGAATGTGTCCAGGCAGGTTTTGAATATCTTCAGAGAGGGAGGCTCCACAACCCCCCTGGGCAGCCTGTTCCAGTGTCTGTCACCTTCACAGTATAAAAATTTCTCCTTATGTTTATGTGAAACTTCCTATGCCTCAGCTTCCACCCATTACCCCTTGTCCTATTATCAGGAATCACTGAGAAAAGCCTGGCTCCATCCTCCTGGCACTCACCCTTTATATATTTATAAACATTGATTAAATCACCCTCATTCTTCTTTTCTCCAAGCTAAAAAGCCCCATCTCCCTCAGTCTTTCCTCATATGAGAGATGTTTCACACCCTTAATCATCTTTGTGGCTCTGCACTGGATTCTCTCAAGCAATTCTATGTCCCTCTTGAACTGGGGGGCCCAGAA